>JAQZBX010000424.1:82910-112087 GCA_029593785.1 Cabassous unicinctus | reverse complement strand
TAAATTTGAATACTAAAATTTTAAAGAAAAACATTACAAAATTTAAACATAAGTATACCCACAGAGTTTTGAAAGGCAAAATTGCAAATATCTCACTTGGGAAGAATCAGCCTTAGTGACTACATGCCTTCTAAACAAAACACTAATTTTACCAATTAAATTAAATATCAGGAGATCCAAATCTCTACCTTTGGATGGAAAAGTCAACGTGAATTAAAAGAACCAAAGCAGGGACAGGGTAGATATTTCGTTAGGTAGCCCCCACCCTCAGACTTACGTTTCCACTAGTTACTGATAGTATTAGAACCCTGACATGGATGAAAGAAGATCATTAGTAAAAAACTAGAGCAGTGTAGATAGAAAGAAAATCTTCTATAGATTCACTGAGTTGCACTAATGTGGTAGGTACATAAGAGTACAGAATATGTGAAATGTTTCTTTCGCTTTTTGTGCAAAATCCTTAGGGCCTTTGCAAAACTCCTCTGCAAGGCAATTGCCTCAAAATTTCACACCTGGATGAAGTTAATTAAATACATAGTCTTTGTACATATCTAAAATATATTTGTATATATTCTCTATATCTATATCTATTTCTGTATCCACATCCATATATATATCTATAATTACAATATTCCAAAATACCCTGTGTCTGAAGATTTGAAATGGATTAATGTCCTGTGTCTAAATGGACTATTTAGAGGTTGAAAATAGTCCCTGTTGTTTAATAAAATGAGCTTCCTTCCTAAGTTATAAAATAGGCACTGTGGATTAGCAGCTGAGTTTGGTATTTCTCTAAAGACAGACTGCTCAGACTCAAATCTCAGCTCTACCACTCCTTAAATTCATGAGTTTGAGCAAATATCTCTACTGTCTAAGTTTCAGTTAAATCATCAGATGGAAAAAAAAATAGCTATGATAATGGTACCTACTTGTTGAGATCTTTTAGAAAGAGTGACAGGGGGTGGGGTGGGGAAGTGGTCAGTAAAACAAACTTTGTCATAATAAATTTAAAAATCCTTTATATTGACAGCAGGGAAATGGAAAGGATGGGAATTCCAGAAAGATGACCTTTTTTCCCCCCTCTAAATAACGGTCTCATAATTTTGGATTCCTAGAAGCAGAGCTTAAGACAGAAATTCAGATGCATACATTTTGTTGAGGACAGGTTTCCACCAGACAAGGGAAATAATATATAATGACAAGAATTGGGGTGCAATTATTGAAAAGATTATTGAACATATAGATCAGTCTCCTTGCTAAGTTTAAAGATCACAGTCATTTAGATTTCACAACCAAAGTACTCATGTGTTTCTTTTCAGCACATCCATTTGATAATTTTTAGAATTGACTTCTCAGCCATATATTCATTTTCGTTAATATGATTTCTCCTTTGTCTTCTTCATTACATAAAGTTAGCTTTACTTTTGATGTTACTCCCTGCACTATATAGCCTAAGGTGGTTTGGAGATGAAAATCAGATTTTTTTTCCAGAATTGTACATTAGGCAAAAGTCAATCAAACTGTTTCCAGCTCTGAATTGCCAGAAGTGGCAGAAAATTATTTTCACAATTCAGACTTTAAATGTAGAGCATTGTTATGTATTGAAATTATATTAATGATTTTGAATCCCAAAATGTTATAAACATATTGACCAAAATTAGAACATAAACAGATAGAAGAAAATATGCTTTTGTAACAAGTGACAACCAGCATTCATTCAAGGATATAATGTGGACTGACTTGATGCTAGCGTGATACATAAGGGGGACCCCTTCCGTAAAAACATTGGCTAGATGTCTGTGGCATAAAAACCCAGTGCAGGTGCTGCTTTGGTGAAGGTCACTTAGAGGCAGGCTAACACCCAGCTGCTCCAACTAGTCTCCAATGTCTATCCTGAGCTGGGAGGCCCTCCGTTGCCCCCTCTCCCCCTCCCCCCACTGCAACCAGCACCTACTGCCAATAGTATGGACCCTCCACTGATACCACAAGGACCGGGCTCCCAAGACCTATGGCTAAAGACCTGCGAACTTTTGTAGACCCCTTGGGCCAAAGAACTCTAGAGATTCTGGTATCTTCCAACTTTAAATGTGTTGTGTGCCCTGGACTTGGCCGTTGTATATAGGGTGCCACAGAAGCTTGCAATTAAACAGGCACATAAATTGAATTGAGCATTCAAACTATTGAGCCTAATATGCTTTTAAGTTATGCTAAATTTACTTTTGATTTATGCCAAATCTGCTTTCAAGTTGTGTGGAATCTGCTTTCTAATCATGCCAATTTGCTTTCAGTTTGTTACAGCAATTATAAGACAAGCATCTTAAGTTGCTTAATTTTAAAAATATGAATATTCTCTTTACATATCTGAAGTGTTTTATTTAGATGTCAATGCATAGGGTCCAGAAAATTAAAGCAATTTATTTGAGATTGCATGTTTCTGAAGTTTAAAAGTTGTAACGTTTTTGTCTTTTTAGGGTGATCAATTCTAAGTTCATCTCTAATTAAATCTGTAATATGGAATGCATAACCAAATAGGATTTTAAGCAAGGTATAACTATTTATAGAGTGTTGGCTCTTCTTCCCTTTGAGTTCATTTGGACTTTTGAAATAGTTTTAATTGGGACAAATTAACATTGGTTCGACTTGCCTGGCCTTTTATTGTAGCTGAAAATCTGGTGCAGGAAGAGTAGAAAACAGGGACTGTCTGTTTTTGTCTTAACATGTCTCTTTGCTATGCTATGCAATCACTCATGCATGGTCATACTGAGTAGAGTGTTCCCATACAATGGTCATGCAACTGGATTTATGCCTATGTGTGTGTGTTGATTAAGAATTTAATAACCTCTATATACATTTTTACTGAAAGTCCCTTTGTCTTCACTATGTCTTCCCTTTAAGGTTTCTACATGTATGTGGTCCATTGGGGGGACACTTATTTGCAATTTCAGATTACTAGTCCATTACCAGGTAAATAGAGATAGTTAAAAAGGATTTTTAATAGAATCTAACCCTAAAATTAGAGAGTTGACGCTTAAATTGCATTCTAGAAGAAGCTACTACTACAATTTATTTTTGCTTTATTTTTATGGGAGTTATCTTAATTATAATTTCTAATAAATACCACAGTAGTACTGTCCCCTTAATTATAGTGATTTAATTATGGCAGAGCATCTCAGATAGGAATTTTATAAATTGCATTTATCTTGCATATCCAAACATTGAGGAGATGGTTGTGAACTGCTTTAGAAAATTCTTTGACCCACAGTGATTTGTTAAACACATTTGATTCTAATTTGAAGATAGGCAGAAAGGGAGATAGGTTAATACAGGCCATAATCCTGTGCACACAACATTTAGTGTAATTTACCATATTTATTCTGGTTTAAAAGAAAGTTCAGTTTGAATATAATATGTCAAAAAAAAAAAAATAGCCAGTGTGTTAATTCAATTAAAAGGACTCTTAGAGAGGTGAGGTAGTATGCTGAAGGTAAGGCAACAACCTGCTTTTGAATGGCTTGACAGGATGTCAAGGAAATTCATGCAAAATAGTTTCTGTAGGGATAGCCAGCACATTACTGAGCACGCAGTGGTTAGGTAGTAGACTGAGAATCTATTGCCAGGAATATGTACAATCATATTACATAGAATAAGTGATGAGGAATATTTTCTACTCAAACTCAACAATATCCTTTACCTCAACTCCTAGAGAAAAAATGATGATAACTTAACCAAAGTTCAAGGAGAACAGTGATTCAGGTTTTCCAGAACGCTGCCTGGTGAAGCAAACAAGCAAATACTTTCAAATGAAACAAGTAGCTGCATTTGGTAGAATATTTTGTTAGAAAGAAGAATCTCTCCACATTAGTAGCATAAAGAATCTTTAAGTGTCAAAAGGGGCTTAAAATGAGAGGTAACATGTTCTAAAACAATGATTGTTGGTAGGAAACCAAAGACAGCACAAGAAGGAAAGAAAGGCAGGCTGGATTGTTATAAACCATTACCTTAGCAATATTGATAAAATATTCCTATTATGTTTTTATTTAAAATAGTAGTTACAATTTTATATTCATTTTAAAATCCCTTTGTATTAAACATAAATTTTAAATTGCAAGGCTTGCATTCTTCCATCATCCCCAAAAAATCCTTCTGCCATCTTTGAATGTCTAAATTGTAGAGACTCTTCCAGGTAATTGTCACATGTTGTAGATGAGTCTTATCTGATTTTTAGAGTCAAGAATTAAGTGCTTGTATCTCAATTATAATTATAGCTAAACTATCGAATAACTTTTCACAATCATATCACAAAATATTATTTAATTTGCTAAAGGCAGCAGATTTAGAGTGACAGAAGTGGGTGTGATTTTGTGTTTCTATCTTTGTGACCTGGAGAAATATACATAAGCTCTTTGCGTCTCAGTTTCCTCACATATTATAAAGTATGATTAATAAAATTTACTATAGAAGTTTATTATGACTATTAAATTGGGTAATATATGTATAATACTTAGCATAGAACTTGGTATAGGAAAATCATTCAACCTCAGGTTCTTATAACTGTTGTTGATGCTTCTATTTCAATTAATATAATTGTCCTAAAATGTGATATTACTTGTTATAAACATATTTCTTTATACAGGACAGATTTTTTAAAGGGAAAAAGTTTTTTTAAATATCTAAAATGGCTTATTTTAGATATTTAAAATAGTATAGCTTACAAGAAATTGTTTTTCTTTTAAAAAAAAAAAAACAAGTCTTACTGAATACAAAAGAAAGTTTGAGATTGTCAAGAGAAAAATAAGATATAGGGATATATAGAGAATTATTATGAAATTTCATCTATGTATATAAACTATTTTCAAAACCATAAACATTTTCAAAATAGTGCAAACTGGTTAATTAAAACTGATCCTCCATCTAGGAAGGTAAGCATATGAAAATAGCATTTGTTCTGTTATCAATTCTTCTGAAATGTCTAGTGTATCATATCTTATTTTTCACATATTGGAATAGGAGTTGGTTTCTCTGTCTGAAGACTAGAATTGTCTTTGATAAAGAAAGAAGCTTATGTATAGTGTTCTATAACTTTCAAATAATATTTCCTGCAATATTTCATTTCTTTATATTTCTTCTCAAAATCCTTGTGGTAATAAATGTGGTTGTTCTTTTATAAGGCAGGAAATGTAAATTTTCCAAACACGAAAGGGACAAAGACTCCCTTGGATATTTCCTCCTGAAACTGATTGCAAAATTGGTTTCAGAAAGAAAACTGGTGACTTTAAGCTAGCGTCTGACTTAGTCACACATTGCAACATATTTCTATGTGATACTGTGAGATGTGCTAGAAAAAGGACATTTCAAACCCTTAGAGACTGTAACTCTATTCCCAGGGAAATTGAAAGAAAAAGTTATACCTGAGCTCTAGTTCTTGACTTATAGAACATGAGAATAGAGAAACAATTTTCTCAGTTACTGAGCTGTTCAATAAATGGAGACACATTATCTGTTTGCCTCATTTTGTCAATTTATAAGGTCTTAAAATAGCTTACTTCAACTATTTCAGAAATTAGATGATTGAACACATAACAAAATACTTTCTATGAACAAATATATTTGGTTTAAAGTGATTTCCCCCAAAAATAATGCTTCTCATGTCTCCATTTACTTTGATTTTTCAATTATATTTAGTATTATGAAATTAGAATTGATAATGCATTATTGATACTTCCTAAATGAATTAGGCTTGTAGTCATATTGTGATAGTTGTGTTAGATTATTTGGGATTATAAGGATTGGAGACATGAATGGGTTATATAAATTTGTGAAGTTTTTATTATTGTTAAGTATTATAGGAAATAAAGAACAGTAACAATCCCATCTGTAAGCCCAATGGAGACTGAATCAGCATTAAGGACAAAACCGTAGCTCTTGGTGTTCAAAAATGGCTCATAATTGGAGTTGCACTGATGATGTTTGCAGAGATTTTTCTTTTCTCCACCATTTCTTTTTTTTCTCAAACTATTTCTTTCCTTTGGGGTCAATTCTTATTTCATAGAAGTAATACTTTTTTGGAAATAACTGATTTTCCAACACAAGCGTTGTTCTTCATTCTAGTTCCCCATTATTATTATGCCCCTTAAAGCCTTAGTTTCTGCTTCTAGAACACCTGTGGCCTCACTAACTTAGCCCTTCTTCATCTAATTCTTTCAATCTTTTCACCAAGGTTTCAATTTATCTGTAACTTCTCCTGCCCCATGTTTCAAGCTTAATACATTATTTCAATGCATATTTCAGCATCTGTCTCCATTACCAGCTGTTCCCTCTCTCCTATAGCTTGCATCCAAATTACCCGGGATTCATTAACATAATACAACAAGCACTTCTCTATGTCGGGCTTATTATAGGCACAAAGGTACATAGCAAAGTCCCTGCCTTTTCTGCACTTCTTTTCAGGTCTCTGATTAGTTCATTTTGTAACTATCTTTCCTATTATGCAGAACTCTCTTGCTGGACCGCACTTCACCCAGCCAAGAAGTTAGCTGTCACCTGGGTTAGACATATATGGGATCCAAGCAACTCTAGGCAGAGTGATATGATTTTGACTTCAGCTTTTGTCACTGAGAACATGGTTATAGCCTCTACAGAAAAACCCATAGCTTGCTCCAGAAATCCAAGTACTTTGATAATAGACATAAACTTTCAAAAAATATACTAAGTGGTTGCTTTGATAGTAATAGATCAGGGGTTATTTACATGATTCTTTCAACTTCATTACAACTAATGTTGCTTCAGTGTAATTTTCCTAAATATTCTGCATAAATGGATATAAAACCAAATCCACTTTTTCTTACTCAGCCAGAGGTGTGTGCAAATAATGTTTACAGTGCATGCCCAGATATTTCCAAATATGCCCGGGACTAAACATGTTCTTAATCATAATCCTCATTCTTGTGGGTGTGGCTCCATTGTAAATAGGACCCCTTGATGGTGTTATTTTTAGTTATGGTGTGGCCCCACTGAATGTGGGTAGTTCTTAATCCAGATTATTGGAGTCATTTATAAGCAGAAGAAATTCAGACAGTCAGAGAAAGCCACAAAAGGGACCAGAAGCTAGAAGTCAATGGAACCCGGAATAGCAAGGTCAGAGCATCGCCATATGACAGGAAAGCCAAAGAACCCCAAGGATGGCTAGCAAGCCAGCACCAGAACACCACAGTCTTCAGGGAGAAAGCATGGACTCATTAAAGCCTTGATTTTGGACTTCTAGATTCTAAACCTGTGAACCAAAAATCCCTATAATTTAAGCCAATGTGTTGTATTTGTGATAACAACTCAGGCAAACTAAGAGAGATGTGCAAGAGATTTATTAGGGGAACACTTTCCAAAAAAAGAAGATTAAACAAGAGTAGGCAGTGAAAGCCTTCAGCCCACACTACAGTTTGACTCTTGTGAAGAAAAGGCACGAGAAAGGAAGAGTAAAATGAACCTCAGCAGCACAATTCTTAACATGTTTACGACAAGCCTATAGAGATACTTGAGCCAAATATGATTTCCCACTTTGGGCTGGAATAGACGTGCTTAGTCATTGCCTGGGAACAGCTATGGGAAGAGTAGCTTTGGTACAAGAGAAGTGGTGATACAGCTGGGGTTGTCTATCACCTGTGCTCCCCTGACAAGGGACATTTGAATCAAACATTTTCATGGAAGCTACAAGACTCAATGGTAGTCTTTATACTGAAGAAAAAGTTTGTTTGGAATGAGGATTATAGATCACCTAGTTTTGACAAACCAAACATGAGAAACTGATCTTTATAATATAAGAATTGCATGTGGTAGGTTAAATAGTCTCAGAAAGAGCCAATTTATTTAAAAGTGTTACTTAATACCATTTAAAGTACATTAGTTAAGTATTCCGACTACAAAAAGTATATTAATGTCATGCAGTCATTAACGGGTAACATTTCTTATGGAGATAGAAAATCTCTCCATAAATTTATTATATTAGAATTAGATGTTATTTTTTTAATACCAGTTGCAATTAAATGATAGCATTCATTTATTTTGATATATTTTAGACATCTATATGTTCATAAACCCTAAAGTACAAATGATCTTAGATTATACCTCACTCTTGGTTAAATTTAAAGTACAACATTTTAAGTTTATTTTTCAGCCTCTGCTCAACTGTCCCAAGGGGTGAGATTTCAAAAAGTAACAATACAATATTTAATTAGATGTTTGGTGGTTAAAATGCTCATCATTATATGGAGCTAAGTAATTCCTCACTTTATTTTCCATCTGTTTTACAATTTCAAAATTTTAAAAACAAATTTCCATTTATATTTGTTTAACAATAATACCCCTTTAAATAGTGGAAGATAGCTTGATTTGCTTTATACCTCCTTTTCTCAAACCAAATGTTTAAGCTCTTCCATATTTCCTTCATTTAAAATGTCTTCCACTTGCACCATTCTCATGTCAAGCCTTCTCTTGTAAAAATTATAATCTGCCAATATTACTCTCAGATTTTTAAGCTTAGAACCGAAAACAAGAATCTGCATCTAGACTCACCTATTCAGAGTTTTTTTCTTTTCTTCATTCTGCAGGCTACTTTCACTTTACAGTGGTAGTCTAGGATTTCCACTAGGACATTTTCATTAAAAACATCATATAATGGGTTTTACCAACTGAAAGTTTTACAGCATTTTTTTTAACCACAAGGATATGACTTTTTTATGAGACCTTGATCAACTTTCATTAAAGATACAATAAAAAATTCATTGCTGCAAATCCCTTATCTCAAATCCTGATTTTATCATTTAGTGTGTTATCTAGTTTTCCTAGTTATAGATTTCCACACATTTCTAGATGAAACTTTTTATTCAGCCATGTGCATCATTTAGAATAAACTAGGTTATACTGCAGTATTAACCTCAAATCTAAAAATCTCAATGTCTAATATGGGCCAGCAAAGGACTTGCTCATTATGGCCACCCAGAGACACAGATAATTACTTTTCCTTCCAAAATATGATTTATTCAACCAACTATAACATGACTAATTCTTTCATCTACTTTGATTTTCCCTATTTACCCTGTTTTGTGCATCAGAATCTCATAAGATACTTTGCAAAATATTCTGAAAATATCAATAAACATAAAGTCCATGGCATTTAATCTATTTCAAAGGAAATGAAACTCACCAGGCACATCTTCTTAAGGAATAAAGTACATGTCATCTTTAAAATACCTCCAAGTCCCATTAGAAATTTAAAAAGTCCTAATACTTAATGGACCACTTAAGTGGCGTCACCACTCGTTACCTCTGTATGTTGGGACAAATTATTTAAACTCTCTGCCTCAGCTTACTGAGGTGTACAGTGGGATAATAAAAATTCTCTATCATAAGGTAGACTTGAGGATTAAATTAGGTAATGTGTGTAAATCCCTTATCATGGTTCATATTATGTGGTAAATACTTGAACATATTAGCTAATACTGTGTACAAAAATAAGATTATGCCACAAATATGTATTTTTTTCCCACAAAACATATATAGCAGGCATTGCTTCAAGTTAATACAGGCAGACTAACTCATCTTTTTAATAGCTGCAAAATTTCCCAAAAAGTGACAAAAATTATTCCACCAATTCCCCATTGAAAAGCATTCAGATCTTGTTTTGTTTTCTTTTGCCACCATAAACAATGCTGTAAAACATTCTTTATATTCAGCTTTACATATCAACACATAAACTTTTGTGGGCTAGATTCTCAATTTAGATTGCTGGGTCATAAGACACATACTCTTTTGAGGTTAAGAAAGCTCTGCATTTTATTTTCTCAAAACTGTAGCACTTTACCATTGCACTGCAGTATATGAGATCTTTCAGGTTACTTTAGTCCTCTGAGAAATATTATTTGATCTTAAAGACCATACGTTTCTAAAATGTCTTCATGTGGCTATTTAGAGAAGCAACATCATCATTTTACAAGAGAGGTCAACACAGTTCCTGGGATTGTATAAGTGCATAGTATATTTTAGTTAAAATACTTTAATTATGCTAATTGGGGAGCATACATTTTTAGCAAGTGAACAATAGATTATAATTATGCTACTTACAATATTATCAGTCCTAACAGAAAACTTGATTAAATGAAAAGAAGTCAGGTAAACACAAAACCATTATTAACATTAGTAGTAGTAGTAAAATTGTTATTATTAGCTCTACCTCACTATAAACTTACAAAAATTCTGTTGTGTCCACTAATTTTCTGATGATACAATCAGATCTTTGATTCAGGACCATAACATTTTTTTCCCATTTATTTTATGTCTAGATTTATCTATGGCACACATTTTAAATCAACATTCAAAGTGAATAAATTCTAAAATATTTAATATCAAAAACCAAACTTACACAAGTAGCATATATTTCTAACATACATTCAGGAAATTGTTAAAAGGATTGTTATTCAATCAAGGCAGTATCACAGAGGAAAACAGACTGACAAGACTATTCAAAGGAAATAGTGTTCCTTAAGGGAAATACAGTTTAATTTCCTAAATCTATAAAAATCTTATTGATAATTTTCACACTGCTGTTCTAGTGGTTACTGTTACTATGCTTAAAACTTAAAAATAAAGAAACTTCTATACCTAAATATATTACATACATATTTTAGTTCATCAGCAGGGAATGTAACAAAATTTCATGGGCAAAAGGAGCACAACTTTGAGAGAGAGAGGTCTAACAGAATACATGGATGGTGTTAGGTGCTATCATTTTACAATTTTCAGAGTTTATTTATTGAGAGTACAATATGATGGAGAAAAATACACGTGTAAATAAACCATCAAAATATGCAAGATCATCTCTATATAAAATAATGAAGTGAAATTTCCAGTATTTTCTTTCCCATCTTTGCATTCTTTCAGTTAAATACTTCCTGCTGCCATTAAGATTGTGAGTACTCTTGATTTTGGTTCATTACTCAAATAACTCACATGACTAGTGATTTTTCCAATAGCAAGGGATGTCTGTGTAGTAGGTGGCTAACCCATCTCTCCACAGGGTAGGGAATCATATCAGAAGACAGCTTACACAAGGCACTTACTCATTAGATCATTGTAAGTTAGTTAATGCTACTGAGTCAGTACTTGATAATATTTATTTCCAATTGCATGTAGAGATGAATAAAACTTAAGCATAGAAAAGATAACTCTGAAATGAACACTAACCATATGTCACTAACTGAATCAAATGAAGTTTTGAAATAATTTAGATCTTGCCAATCATATTATGTGCAGGATTCTTTAATATGTTTAAGATTTAGTTTTAATTGAATAGAGCTAAAAGAAACTGTTGCACGTGAGATATATATATATATATATATAATATTGGTTAATATCATGATGGGAGGTTATATCTTTCTCTCATCAGCAATGTTTGTTGTTGAACAGTACAGCAATTATAGGGCAACATCATTAACATCAAAGATCCTAGCACCTCCTATCTTGTTATTTTTTCATTAATAGTTGTTACTTCATGGTTCAAAAGTGGCTACTCACTCCATGTCACATCTGCATCCAGTGAGAATTAGGAAGGGCAAAAGAAGGACGCACTAGCTCCCTTACAAAGAAACACATATCACTTTGACTTACATTTAATTACCCGGAACTTAATTACATGGCCAAAATTATCTGCAAAGGAAACATGGAATTCTAATCTGTGTTCTAGATGGACGTTTGCCAAGTTAAATGTTGTGGATCCTATTACTAACAGAAAAGGAGAAAATAGATGTTGGGGGACCACCAGCAGTTTCTACAGCAGATATTTTGGGATTTCCTCCAGAAGACAGTGATGTGTTGGATTTTTAAAAAATAATAAAGCAGACACAATAAAGGGAAAATTACAAAGGCTCCTAACAAAGTAAAAGTCCGTATTCTGTGGTCAGAGATGTGAGTTGGGTACTTGGAAATATTAAAAGAACAGCAATCCTGAGTGTTTCAAACTCTGAGACGAGTCTCTTTTATTGGATCCGAACCTGATCTGCAATCTTGGAGTCAAAGATTAAATTCTTTGTAACTGTATTCTGATGTTTAAAATAGATATATCAAATTGTAAAATCTCAAAAGACAGTTTAACGATTTAAGCCATCAGTTTTGAAACCACACAGACTCTTGCTTAAATCTCTGGTTATAAATACTAGATTACAAATATTGATAAGGCTGCAACATAATGGTGATGTGGATTGAAATAATTATCCATATTAATGTTTCATTGCACCAAAATGAATTTGTGTGATGATATGACAGAAACTGAGTTACAAAGAGTCTTTATTATTTTGCTTTAAGGCATCAACATCCAATATGAACATTTGAATATTGATCATGAACTCTCATGCTAAAAACAATTCCTGACACTTACTGAAGGCCTCAAAGTCATGGAAAATGCATACAGGAGGCATGAGACTACAAAACTTAAAGGACAGACATCCTAATAAGGGAAAGGATTAACTGAACTCTTTGAAGAGACTTTAACTTAGGTTTTCTAATCTTAATATGAGCTGAACACAGCTTTACAATAATACTGAATATAGAGTGAAATTCCCTTGGGAAATTAGCTAAGTCAAAACTGTGTTTGTTCAATTGGCCCTATTTTCCTACATAAATCACTTACAATATCGCCAGACACTTTCTGCTCAACAGAATCTTCACTAGAAATAAAATTACTACAGATATTCTCAGTGTATTTAAGGCAAAATTGTCTGAATATATGTTTTATGGGCATGGTCTTATGATGAAAACAGACTTTTTAAACACAGCACTTTTGAACCATTTTCTGTATTAAAGGGAATTATTACCATTTTGTTCTTTCTCATTGGCTATCTATTCACAATGATATTTTCCTAATCACAGAATCAAAGAGCTAGAAAATGACCTATGACAACATCTATTACCTGTTTCCATAGAAATATACTGCTCTACATCCCCCAAGAGAAGGAAAAAAGAGCCTCCAAAATTTAAGAAAGCATTTAACATGAGTCAATATAATTTGTTTTCAAGTGGATTATTTTTCAGTGCAAAGTACCTTTGAAAGCAGTGTCAATTCAACTTCCCTTGAGTTGTTAAAGAATACGTTAATGAAAATGTCTTAAATCAAACTATTAAATTTCATATGTACAATATTTCAAAATTTCTTACAGCATAATATATTTGAATCCTAAAAGCATGAGTATAACTGTATCTCTTTCATAAATTGGGTATAGCAATTGTCAACTAACAGACATTAAATAAGTCATTTCATTGTCTTTGCTAAAGGAGTTTAATACTTGAGAAATAATTAGCCATTGGACCAGATTTCTATCACCTAAGGAAAATCAAATAGTAAAACCTTCAAAGATCAATAAGCTTCATGTCCTAAAATGGATTTTTCCTCCATTTTGACTCAAAAATAGAATGGAATGAAATACCTCTGAAATATGGGAAGACCAATCAAATGTATATTATTGTTGCATCATGAACCTATTATTCTTTGGCAGGGAAAAGAGAAGAGTATATTGTGTACGTATATGGAAAATATTACTTGAGAACAGAAAGACAACTCTGCCACATCCTGACCTTCTAAGTTTCCAGGCTCTGTTTACAATCCTATAAAATCTTAACACCATTTACTGCTCACTTTTATAATCTGGCATTTTCTGCATAAGCTCCAGTAACAAAATTCAGCCTACGTCACATCCAGTTTTTATTTAAAAGCAGGAAAGGGCATTAGAATAACTTCACTGCATCTCATAGATGAAGAGACTAAGGCCCAGCAATAAAGTAGCCTAATGTCATTCTTCATTTTAATAACAGGATTGCTTGAAGCTTTCAGGCCTCTAGATATGCTCAGCAAAAAATTGTGCTTCAAAAACCGTGCTGGAAATTCTGTCAGTAGTCAGAAACCTACACATGCATAATTTAGCTTTTGTTTTTTACTATTAATATTTTGGGTACATACTGTATTAATTTTGCACTGTTAATTATTTTACTTTGAATTAACTCAACATCAAGTACACACATACACACATATATATCACATATATTTATATATTTATGTAAATGTACATTACTGGATGCTTCTACCCACTGGCCAGGACACACTTTGGAGAAATGTGTGAGTGGTGCAGATATGTGGATTTCAACCTATGGGGCAGTAGATGAGGCGCCAGTGTGAGAAGGATCTGGACTGCTTTATCTACCAATCGCTATGGAAACTGAAGAACATCCATGGGTAAAACACACTCTTCCTCAAATCAGTATTTATTTAAAAATCTGTCATTGAAATGAAATACTTTCTAAAATATATTAGGTTTATATAGTCATAAGAGTCACATTTGGAAAGGCTATGACAAATAAATCATAGAAACACAGAGAATATAAATCTTCTAGTTTGGCAAATGTCCTCCTGTTAGATGTGAGATTTTCAATTCATTTTAAGAGTCTTTTTGTTTTCTTTTTTCTATTGAAACAATTTTCCTATAATAAAGGTGCTATGTGTAATAGTTACCTTATCTGCTATATTTATGGTTTCATTGACCTTATGTCAAGGCAGTTTCTCTATTTGCAGTTGGTAGTTTTTAAGGCAGTGAAACACCTTGTAACTTAGAGGCTTTAAAGAGTTAATATTTAGATCTAATATTTTGACAATGCTCAGTCAACAGCCACATCATGCATCAGCAATTGTTTTAGACACTGGTTTCACATAACCTGTTTAAAATAGTTACAAATATATATAGCATACAGTAGTTATATATATATATAGTTTTTTATATATTACCCATGAAATGCACCCCCCACCCTTCAGATAATGGGACTAAGAGTCTTCCACTTTATTCCTATAAAAATTAGAACTGTTGTCTGCCAGCCATTTGAGTTACATAATTATTACTTTCAATTTCTACAATTATTTATATTAAGAATGGATAAAAGTAACAATCTTGCCCCTTAATACATAACATAATTTATGTCAGGTTTAAAAATAAAATAAAAAAATAGATTTTATGTACATTTTTAAGTTAGGGCCAATCTGTAAAAAACATGAGAATGGGAAGTGCAAAAGTTAAAGAGGTTTTTGTGTTTCTCATGTAGATTAACTGCAAACTATGGAATGGTCCTATACAGCATTTTGAACTAGAAAATTTTAAATATGCACAGTCACTAGAATTCCATTTGAATAAGAATTCTTCAATAGCTATTCCCTCAAGTTCTATGAAAACATGATTCCATTTTTTAATAGATTATCCTTATGGCCTCAATCAGATACTCAGATGATATTGTTTTAGAAAAGATGACACAATTTTATAGTAAGATACTGGGTCATAACAAAGGCTAATTAGTTTCTCTTTTATGGTGATTTCAATAGTTATGTGAAGGGTTTTGTTAAACATCACTTTTAACATTATGCTCACACATTAAGTGTCTTTCCATATCATCCCTGAAATTCTTGAAATTAAACAATTCTGAATCTAACATTGATACTGTAGAATATTTGACAGTTGTTTTTTCTTTTCATATTTATTAGTGAAGTTTTAGGTTTACAGAAAAATCATTCAGAAAATACATAGATTTTAATTGTTCTATTCATGCATTTGGTATAATGTTTGCTGCACTTAAGTTTGCATGTTTATCTTACACATTCCCTTTTTTCATTTTTTATTTTATATTTTTATTTTACTTTTTTTATTCACATTCCCTTTTAATATTGAATTCCATAATATTGCTATTATTAATAGATTCTAATTCAGTAATATATGATTTAACCAATATAGATTTTTATGCTCTTGCTAAGTAAGGTATATGCTTAATACAGATTAATCATGAATTTTTTTCTTTTCATGCTTTCTAGAGGAATATCTATCTAAATTGTTGTTTCAATTATCCATTGCTGTGTAATAAGCAAACCAAAACATAATAGCTAACAGTAACAATAATTTAGTTATCATCACTCTATGAATTATTGTGATCCAATGACTCTACATAGTGTCAGCTGAAATCTGCACTGGAAAGTCCAAGAAGTCTTTCTAATATTTGTGATTTTTTACACCAAATGTTGGCTTAGGAGCCTCAATTCCCCTCTCTACGCCCTCTATTGCTGTGGTGTCTGTTTTGGAAGCCAGAAGTTCTAAATCCACTAGGAACTATGTGATCTTTCATTTCAACAGGAAAGCCTAGCCTCCTGACAGCATTGAAGACTGTTGTCTAGAAGCAGAAAGTGGAAGCTGACACTTCTCTTAAATCCTTGGCTTGGAAGTCCCAGAATGTCACTTCTTCCACATTCTTTTGGTCAGTGCAAGATGACAAGGTTAAGCCAGATTTGAGGTAAATGGCAGGGACTCCATTTCTTGAAGGAAGGAGCATGTATATACAGAGATGGAGAGAATTATTGGCATCCATATTTGTAGAACTCCTGTCACATTGTACTCTCTGGCCACAGCAATCCACATTCGTTGCTCATACAAATATGTGTGCCTCCTCCCAAGAACTTAATATCTCATCCAATCACAGTATCATAATATGCATCAGATCTAAAAGCAGATGAAGCTCCTCATGTGTGTATTTTCTTGTTCTTAAGACCTGTAAACAAATGTCTATGTTACCTTCTGCCTACACACCCAATATGCAATGATGATATTGAGTCAGAAAAACTGCAAAAGGTACTCTGATTTACAATAGGCATAACAGAAAACTCATTGTAATGTGTCCATAGCAATTCTGAAGTCGATCCAGGCATATGTTTCCAGGGATTCCAACTCCAGGAGTGGGGAATGAACTTTGATTAGGGCTTATGTAGTAGTTGTTTTTATGTGTCAGCTTGGCTAGATTATGGTGACATGTTATTTGGTCAAACAGTGGCTTCCTCATTACTGTGAAGGTAGTTCAAAGATGGGATTTGCATCTACAAGCAGTCGATTGTCTACAATAAACAAAGCAGCTTTCCTTCAGGAATATGGATAATTTCCTCAGCTTATCAGTTGGAGGTCTTAAAGGCCAGAACTGAGGTTTTAAAAGTCATAAGAAGAAGCTCTTGCCAGAATTTCCAGCCAGCCAGCTTTCCCATGGTTGCATGAACTGATTCCTTATAGTAAATCTCTTTATATTTCCTATTGTTGCACTGGAGAACCCTGATTAATACAGATTTTGGTACTTCTACAAACTGTCTTAGTTTGCCAATGCTGCTGTAACAAAGTACCATAGGCTGGTTGGCTTAAACAACAGGTATTTATTTTCTCACTGTTTTGGAAGCTAGAAGTTCAAAATCAAAGTGTTGGCAGGATCATGCTTTCCTGAAGTCTACAGCATTCAGTGGTGGCTTACTAGCAATCCATAACTCATTCTTTGCCTCCATCACATGATTTTCTCTCTCTTGTCTTTTACTTCTTTGTCCAAATTTCCTCTGCTTATAAGGGCTCCAGTCATATTGGATTAAGGCCAACCCTGTATCACTTTATCCTCATCTTAATTGGATCTTCAAAGATCCTATTTCCAAAGGAGATCAAACCCAAAGGAACAATAGTTAGGACTTGAAAATGTCTTTATAGAGGACATGATTCAATCCATAACAGCCTATAACTACCATCTTGGATTGGTTCTTTAATTAAATGCTCTCATTAACTTTTGCCTTTTTGACTCTGTCCTCTTTGATTTTTCTTATGAAATATCTCTCATTTACAAAAGAAATATACCATGTTGGCAGCTAAATGACTTTTTCAACCTGCTTTGTTCCCATAAATAATTATGATCCCAGATGGATCTTATTGTTTTTTACTCTCTCCATTCATTATCGTACAAGCTGATGGTGCTTTTGCCAATATAGTTCCCTTAAAAGTTGCATAGAAGTTCTATATAATAAACTGTTACTCTCTCTATTAGAAAAACACTGTACTGATAGATCTCTTTGATTCAGGCTCTTCTCTACTTTTAGGAGAAACAGAACTTAAATCTAGCTGAGGTGTTTAAAAAAGCATTGTTCAGTCACACTATCAATTTGACTTTGACTCTGAGGTCATGTTTTCTTAGCAGTGACCTAGAATTTATCTTAGCCCTCAGGCTATTTCATACCTTGATATACATTTGCTACCTGAGTAGGGTGAGAATTAGAAACAGTTTGCTTTCCAACCTAGTGAGTCCTTGTTTAGAAACTGTCCCTGTAAGTATTCTTGAAATCAGAATGACTCTGTCTTACTTTGCCTGATATTCTATGACAATACCACACAGTGCGTTGGTTTAAACAATGGGGGGTTATTGTCTCACAGTTTTGGAGCCAAGGACACTCGCTTCCAACTGGGGTTGTTAGCATGCCACAATCCTTAGGTTCCCTTGGCTTGCATCTATTCTTCCCATCACATGATGAAGTCTTCTCCTTTCTCTTCCAGGTTTCTTGTAACTTTTGGCTTCTGGCTCCCCCAAGTGGCTTCTCTGACTATGTCTGAATTTCTTCTGCTTCTAAAGGACTCCAGTAATCCAAATTGAGTCCCAATCTCATACCGTTAGACCACACTACAACTAAAATAACATCTTCAAGAGATCCTATTTAAAATGGGTTTCACACCCACAGGAATGCAGATTAAGAATATGTCTAATTTAGAGTATATGTTTCAATCTATCAAAAACTCCTCATATAACTCTCCTCTCCACTTACTTCATCAAAAAACAATACAAAGAATCCAAGTGGGACTTTCAAAATGCTACAAGTTTCGGATTTGTGCAGATCTCCTAACACAGATCCCCAAGTTCATTAGGTACATTTTTTTAATCTTTCATGTTACAACCAGTGACAGTGATGCCAAAATTCTGCTACTATATATTATAAATTGTCTTTTATCCAGACTCCAATAACAATTTTCTCACTAGTCCTCCAGCATTCACTATCAGTCTCATAATTGATTTTCTAGCCTCCCAGTGCAAATGGCAATCCAACATGTTTTATTTTTTGTTAGCTAGAAACCCATTCCTAGTACAATATTTTGTTTCAGGTAACTATTAATATTTCTGTGAAACTAACCAAACAAAATGTAGTGACTTACATGAACAACAGGCAGTAGTTTTGTTACATGTAGTAATAGCTGGGTTCACTCTTGTGGCTGTCTTTCACTGGTGGCTGGGAGAATTGGGGATGACCACAAATGCTTTGCTCATATGATCGAGGCTTTGGTTTTGACTTCTAGCTGGGAAACCTTGGTTATCTTTCGTATTCCTCTCTTTTTCACATAGTGCCTCATCTACTGGGGATTCTCCACATGTCCTCTATTTTCAGTAAGATATCCTGGAATTCATTATTGCACGGCAGCTAGGTTCAAAAAGAAAGAAAGTGACAGCTTCCAGACCCCTTAGGGCCTGGGACTCAAGGTTCCAGAACATCACTCTGTTGTATTATATCAGTCAATTCAAATTAAAGTTCAGCCTAGATTCAACACAAGGGAAAATAGGCCTTAACTCTTGATGAAAATGTTGATATGTGTGATCAGGAAAGGGAGGCATTTTTGGTACCCATATTTTCATGCAACATATCACAAATACCTTTATTCCATTTTGGATTAAGTGTGGTATATAGGACATTTTAAAATTTCTCTAACAATTGAAGTGTTTTATTCATTCTTTAAATGTGTTTATTTCATTATTTCATTCTCCTTTTCAACTAGCCAGCAATTTAATTGTTGATTGCCAAATAATATTATTCTAAATCTTAAATCTTTACCAAATTTGTAATTCTTTTAGTTTATTTTTTAAAAATCAATTGCTTAGATGCATTTAAGTGCATGCAGAGAAAAGTTGCTAGCATTCAAGCTTTGCTTATGGGATTAGCCTTAATAAACTTTAAGACTCTTGCCAGTTCTGCAATTTGTTTATTTTGAGAGTTTATGACCACTGATGAGATATAGTCATCACAGAGGGAATTGGAACCATTTATAAATTTGTGTTGAACATGGTAGACCAAAGAAAGTAAGCATTCTTATCAATGAGTAATGCACAATCATGTGATTAAACTTTTCATGAGGTTTATTAGAATGAATTAAAAGTCTTGAGCATGTACATAACTTTTGACATAGCAATACCATTTCTAGAAATATATCCTGAGGAAATATTTAACAATGTGTTCAAAGAATTAAGTAGAAAAATGGTCATCTACTATTTTTTTGAAAATCAGAAACATTTTATGTTCAACAGTAGAGGGTGAGCTTAGTAAATTGTGGCACTTGCATGCCCTAGGAAAACTATGCAGTCATCAAAAATGAGGCAGTAAATGTGTAATTATCAAAGTGAAAGAGCATATTATAAAAACTGTATTAAAGCATGATCCCAGGTTTGCAGTAGACATACCCAATATATGCTGAAAAAAATCTTGAAGGAACTATACCAAAATATGAAGATTATAAGTATAATTATGTTATCTCTGGTGATGTAAAAAAAGGTGATTTTTTAAAAAAATCAATTGCTTATGGTGGTACAGTGCATCTTCCCTCTCCCCATTGCTTCCAAAATTGTTTTCTAAAACAAAGATTTGATTAATCAGTTATCATTTTTGTACCTTTTTTATGTTTGTTTCTCTGACCCAAGTTCAAATTCCTCTATCTATCACAAAGGGTTTTTACAATCTAGTTTCAGATGACTTTTCACTTTTACCTCCATCTATCAAGTCCCTTAATACTCTAATCCCCAGTCACAAAACATCCTACTTCCCATTTCATATGCATCAAATTTCCCTATGGCTCTTTTACATTTTATCAACAATATAATCTTTCTAAAAAGCTCTTCTTCTTTCTTCTGCAAAGTGCTGATCATTTAAATAATTGCTCACTTTTTCTTAGTCAGAGATGATTGTTTCCTAGATTCCAGCCCCCAGTAGAATAAGAAGAATTTCTTCTGTGCTTCTATGTCACCTTGGACATGTCACTACCAAATTATGCTGCATACTGATTTTTAATATACTGTTCTCTCCTCCCAGTCTTTGAGATCCAGAGGCCACGAACTGCCTAGTACCTAGCAAATTACCTTACACATAGGAGACATTCAACAAATGTTTGTTTTCTAATAAATATTTTACTAACGTCATTAAAAATATTTGTAATACAACTAAGAACATATTTTATTGATCATATATTTAATAGTCATGATTCTTTGTATATTTCTCAATCAAAATATATCAGTGATATTAAGGCTATGAAATATGCAAGCAGAATTCCACTGAAATATTACTTCTAGATTTAGAAAATATCAACATGATGTTTTTAAAAATGTCAAGTTATTTTGCAAACAAGTGAAATATAACATGAATATTCTCTAATGAATAGGTTAATTCCACAAGTCAGTATTTTACCCCAGTTGAACCCCTATCCCTGTTGTGTAAATTTTATCTTTCAATAGAAGAAAGAAATAGTCACTTTTTTTCCAAGAATTTGCTTTTTCTTTTTTAAGCAGCTGTTATTGAGCTCACTGGACTACAAAATACAATAAATGTCCTCATTTCACTGGCAAGCTAGTCATCTGTACTGGAGTGAGAAAAGTGGTGTGCTAATTTCTTGATAGCTTTTGTGCCCCTAGGGAGACTTACCGGTGTTTATATAGTGGTCAATAATGGCCTCAACTTGCAAGGTCAGCCCACAGCGTCTGTGAGTCTCTTTTGACTCAGGCTGGTCTAAACCCATAACCAGCAGGGTCTGAGGATAGTTTTTTGGCCACAACTTCAGATCCTGGCAATCCTCCTGAGAGTTAATGGACAGTCTGTTGCCCAGGAAGCCACAGTCTTGTAACCCAGTCAGCCTTAAACTTAGAGTGCATAGGAAGCTTCTGGAGAAACTCATAAATGCAGATTCTAAGGCCTCACCTCCAGAAACTCTGTTTCTCTAAGCCTGGAGGGATACCCAGGAACCTACATTTTAAAAACACCTTGGGTGATTTTCAGGGTGTTACCTAGAGATCACATGGTAAAAAACTCAAGCAGTTCTTATTTTCTATCCATTTTTAATTGGAATTCTTAAAGTTCCTATAGGGTTTGAAAACTGTCATTTCCATAAACATGACCTCACTGCAGGGGGATGGATGTGCTTTTGAATGCCCATACTTTGAACAAACCACTTAACTCCAAGTGATGTCATTTGTTTGATTTTTGACATAGCACAAGGTTTTGCAATATAGCTTTGGTTCTGAAGATTTCACATGTAAGAAATATCTGTGTGTACAAAGCAAAGTTTCCTTTAAGAAATAGTAGTTAATGGCAAGGACACTGTCAAATGTCACTATCATTTTAGTCAATGTCTTCATGACAGTAAATATAAAGCACCAGGTGCTAGTTCCTTTAAAATCGCAGTGCCATCCTTGACTTGAGCATCATCACGCCCAAAGTTATACAGTGTCTGCTGGATGAAGTTGTGTTTCTAGAAGAGAGTGGAAGGGAGGCACCTTGAGTACTAATGAAGGAAGATTGATTAAAAAAAATTAAAGGCAGTGAGAATGGCAGAAAGGAACACAGAGTGGTGAGTTCCATCTTCAGAGAGGAGTCATCTGTGCAGGATAGACACTGGAGAGTGTGTTTCTGCAACATGATTAGAGTTTGGTGGCTGCCAAGAATCTTACTCATGCTTTTATTTTATTTTTAAATTAAGAGATTATGAACGTTATAGAGATTGTGCTGCTTTGTCTCATAGATTTAAGTACAGCAGCTTGAATTTGCATGCATAATTTTGGTCTTCTAACAAGCTTCTATTCTAAAATGGAGTTTTTTTATATATTGTGTAATGCATTATGTATTCATTATGAAATGCATTGTGAAGTTCTATATTCTTCCACCATGATGAAAGACCAGTTGTTGTTTAGAGAATTCAGAGTCTTGGCCTCTCTATCAGCCTCTTCATTTTTGAACTTTCATGATCTTACACAAGTGGATCTTTGATGTAGAGGTCATAGCAGAGACAAGTAAGATATCTGTGAAATTCCCCTTCATCAGAATCAATTTTCTTGGCTTACACTATGATGATTTTACTTGGGGGGATCACATAAATCCTTATCTTGAATGGTGGGATATATTTAGAACAATGGATGGGCAAAATGCAACTTCCCAGTTCTTTTCATCTTTATCACCAGTGATGTATAGTGCAAATTCAGTGACTAGAGCACATCTGAATTGAACTCACTTTGCTTATTCATATCTCTATATCACATCAATTTTGCTATCAAGAAACATAATCTTGGGGAGCAGATATAGCTCAAGTGATTGAGCTCCTGCTTTCCATGTACAAGGTCCTTGGATCGATCCCAAGTACCTCCTAAAAATAAAACAAACAAATAAATGAAAAAAACAATCTCATTGGGCAGCAGATGTAGCTCAGTGGTTGAGTGCCTGTTTCCCATATACAAGGTCCTGGGTTCAAAACCCAGTATCTCCTAATAAAAAAAGAGAGACATACTTTTTCCATCTTTTTTTCTCTTATCACCAGAACTTTGAAAGAAGTGGTTTGAAACTTTCATGTTTCAAAGTAAGGCAATCTCAAAGATTAGACTGAAATATTTTGAAACATGGGTAAGTGAAATATATGTGAGAAAATAAAAAAAAAAAACCTTTAGGTTAAGACTAGATATAAAGTATTGATAGTAATTATACTCTGATAGACCTCATATTCTTTATACAATGTGGTGCCAGAGAGGCTTAGAGTTTGCTGAGTTTATGACAAAAGTATTCCAAAACTAAAAGTAATATCTAAATACAAATCCCTTGTTAATCCCACCCTATATGGCAAGATGTATGCAACACTAACATAAAATTGAACTTCCTAACACTACAACAGCAATGCTTTAATTTACCACAGATTTAGAGTAGGACCAGTTTCCATAAGCCTCCCCTTCCTGTTTCCCACTATTCACTCCTGAGATTTTGGATTGCTTATTGGTTCAGACAAGTGATCCTTAGTCCTGATTCATACCTTAGTGCAGGGTTTTGAATAAAATTTTACATACAGTAAAATAAGGAAAAGATAACAAGTTTGTCATAAAGATATAGTCATTCAATTTAGAAAATGGCCCTTGTTTTGACATTATGACCTTTAGATCTTTTTCTTTCAAGATTGAGATTAAGTTTTGATAAGAATTTTTTGTTTGTTCTAATTTTGTGATTTTTTTTCATGTTCTTGCTAGGCAAAAGCAAAAAAAAAATGGTAACTGTATATCATACTTCAAATTTTTCTAAAATTATACTTATCCAATAAATTAAGAAATCCTTCACATTAGTCTGCTCCGTTTCTCTCTTAAGGAAATGAAAGACAGTAACTCGCCATCTCTATTTTATTTTTCTTTATTAAAGTTTGGCATAACTGTGAAACAAATAGTGGAATTCTTTGCTTCACTTATCTATATGACATTTGGTGAACTAATTTTAATTAACATACATTTGATTCAACGTCAAATCGCTCTGGTCCCTTTAAAATGTCAAATTTTAAAATGGTGACATTTTTCCTGGAATGAGCAAGGACCTGAATGAGTTAATTAGGAAAGATTAGTCACTCAGAGATTCAATTATAAAAGACAGTATATTTTTGCAGATAAAAATTTTGCCCCTGACAGCAGCCAAAGCTTTATTCCACTGATTGCTAGAATTGCAATCACTATGAAGCCTGAACCAACTTCTTTCCTCTACTGTGGGAGAATTGACCATATTTCCTACGGTGACCCTAATCTATGAAAATACTCAGTGCGACTTCATTTCCCTCATCTGTAAGCTCTTGAGAACAGAAACTTGTCATACTCATCTATGTTAGCTCAAAACTTGTCCCTATGCTTAACAGCCTTAAAGTTGAATGAAAACGGAATGAGGATAAATTAATAAGGGACACTATGGTGTTTCAGACTGAGATGAGAAAGCAGTTGAGAATTTTACAGTAAATATTTACTTCTTTAAAAATGAAGAATTAGACTTTAGGTAACTGAGAGTAGTTGAAAATTTGTTTCTGTAAGTAGTTATTTTATTTTATTTTTAAAGAAGTTTTAGATTACATAAAAGATACACTGAAAATATAGGGGGATTCCCATAAACCTCACCCCACCCTCTCCCACACTTTTCCCCAATGATTAGTGTGGTACATTGCTACAATTGAGTAACTCATATTGAAGCATTGTTACTAACCACGGTCTATAATTTACATTATAGTCAACACGTGACACCGCACATTTTTATAGGTTTTGACAAACTGTATAATGGCCTGTATCCATCATTACAATTTTATTCAGGACAATTCCATTATCCCAAAAATGTCCCATGTTACACCTATTCTTCCCTCTTCCTCCCCTCAGAACCTCTGGTGACTACTCTCTTTATATCAATGTCACAAGTTCTTCCATTGCTACAACAATAGTAAGTCTACTTTGGTCCATAGTTGCATTGCCCCCTTATGTTTAGAACATTATCTTTTGCAATCTTATCTCATCCTTATGTTGGGCAAAGTTCATAAGTCCATAGTTTCAGTCCCTTCTTAAGTTCATTCCTCAATCTTGAGGATTTTAGGATGGTGATGACCACTCTGTTTCTGATTAAGAGGGGGCTTAGGGAAGCGGATATGGCTCAAGCAATTGGGCTCCTGTCTACCATATAGAAGGTCCAGGGTTTGATTCCTGGGGCCTCCTGGTGAAAAGCAAGCTGGTCTGCACAGCGAGCTGGCCCAAACGGACAGCTGGCCCATGTGGAGTGCTGGCCCATGCAGGGGTGCTGGCCTGCAAAGGAGTGCTGGCCTGCATGGAGTGCTGGCCCACGCAGAGAACTTGTGCAGCAAGATGACGCAACAAAAAGAGGCACAGAAAAAGACAATAAGAGATGCAGCAGACCAGGGAGCTGAGGTGGCACAAGAGATTGAGCAGCCTCTCTCCAGTCCGGAAGGTCCCAGGATTGGTTCCCGGTGCCACCTAAAGAGAAGACAAGCAGACACAGAACACACAGAGTGCAGATAGTGAGTGCAAAACAAGGGGGGGGGGTGTAAATAAACAAATAAATAAATCTTTTAAAAAGAAAAAAACAGAGGGAGCTTAGATTCCATGGGGCAGATGGATGGAACTGTCTTGTTTGCAGTTGTAGGTACTCTCTGTTTTTGGGTATGGACGTTGACCCTCATCAGTCTTTTGTTACTTGTCCTACATGAGTTTGATGAACTGGAGGGCAGGTGTTGCAACTCTGCTGGGATTCAGGCCTCAACTGGCATATGAACAGACTGAAGATTTTAAGTCTCTGGTACATATATTTCACAAGTATAGTGCAAATTATAGGTTCAAATAAAAGGGACAGAATACCTATGTATAAGGAAATTATAACTGAGTCTAATTCTGTTACAATTGGGGGATATATATTCCAAGGTAAGGCCCACTGACAGGGAGCTGAGTTCCTGAGGTTGTCTGCCCTGCCTATAGTGTTCAGATGTCTCTAGAGCCCTCAGGAGCACCCCTGCTTAAGGCTTCTAAAATGTGCATAAGAGTAACCTCTGAAATGACTTTTCGACTCACTTTGAAATCTCTTAGCCATAAAATCACATTTGTAGTCAATATTTCCCTCTTTTTGTCAAGGTCTTTTTCCATATGCATCATTAGTTGGTGCTTAGTAATAATCCTTCGGTGCCAGGGAGACTCATTCCTGGGAGTCATGTCCCACATTGGGGGGAACACAGTGAGTTTGTATGCTGAGTTTGGCTTAGAGAGAGGCCACATTTGAGCAACAAGTAAGCTTTCAGGAGGTAACTCTTAGACAATATATAATACTGGGCTAAGTTTCAATTACAAAAAAACAAGATTCATGAGTACAAACACCAATGTCAGGGGCCTGGCATATTGTTCTGTCCTCCTTCACTAGGCACTGCCTGTGTACTCTAGGGTTCCTTCCTATTTATTAGAGAATGTAGCAGGACTTCCCAGGATGGAAATTCAAAATTCTTTTGGTTATTGTGTGGGTCTTCACCCACTGAGACCACACCCAACACCACTTGAACATATTCACATTCCATAAAGGCATGCCCCAGTGCACCCCTCCCCACACATCACCCCATCACCAACACCCTGCACCAGTGATCCTCCTGTGCCACAGTTGCGGCCCTTCTGCAATCCAAAACCTCCCCTCCAAAAAAGTCAAAAAAATAAATGAATACGCATCTGTAAGTAGTTTTGAAGGACTCACATGACAACTTAAATTTAAGTATTTAGAGATTATGAAGGCTGGAACAGGCAAAGACTTGGGAGAAAGCCTAAAGCAATTTGGTGTGATTGACAGAAATATAAATAGATTGACAAGGACTTTATTTTAGTTAGCTAACAGTTTACATACTTTAAATTTTAATTATTAATAGCAAAGGCTATTTTTCCTAATTTTTTAATATGGATGTGTTGGAATATGTTATAAAATAAAATAAAATTCATGCTTTTCTCTTTTTCTAGTGAACTTTTAAAAATTTAGAAGAATAATGGTGAATAAGGAATCTGAGGTTTATCTGGCTTTGCCTCTTAATTTTTAATGCTTTGGAGAACTCTAAACCATTTTGTTAGCAAAGATGCCAGTAATAAAATCCAAGAAATTAATATTTATCTACAGCTACCTCCCAAATAGATAAGTTATGTCAAATTCAAATCAATTTTAGATATTGCTAACCCTTTAAATATAATTAAAATGTAATAGTCAACAGAGCTGTGTATTACATTTAATTTTGTGACCCTGATTTTCTCGCAATTTGAAAAGCAGGAGAGAGAAAAAAAGAGAAATAAGGAGAGAGAAACTGGCATTTGTTTCAACGGGCACAAGTCACAAACTTCTAAAAGAATAAAATTATTGAAATCTCATAGCTATTAGTGTTTTATTTTCCTTACCATTTGACCTACTATACCGACGATGACTTTTTAAGTGAGGTGGCAAATAATGGATCAGACTCTCAGAATATGGTCAAGCCTTAGGAATATGGTCAGCAGAGCTCCACCTTTTACCTTTATTCCCACAAGGTGAGGCTGCTGGAACCTGACATGGCAAATCATTCCTACTAATAAAAAGTTTGCTATAGTTCCAGGATTACAGGGGGATCATTAAAACTGAGCACAACTTGTGACCTTTACTGGGAATCCTAATTTACATGTAATCAGAGATGTGTAAAGCTTCGATTTCCAAAGCTGCCAACATGTGAAACCTACCTGATTTCCAGTCATTGCAATTTTTAAACCAGCTGGGCTTCAGTGAAATTATTTTGTGTCCCTGCTGGGCCATAATGAAATGATTTTTCACCTGGTTTGAAACTCATGCAGATCTGAATGAAATTGAAACTGAAGTGAAATGTATAGAGTGCCAAGCACATGAACCAGTGCTTATATATATATTTTATTCCCAAGTCATTGCTAAATGAAACAGCAGGCTTCACACTTGTATAATCTCAGCAGGCCCACAACAGTAGTTAATCTCACAGACTGTTTGAGACTAACTGGCTATCATGATAAAAGAGAAGCGCTCTTAATAATTGTCCTCAATGAGGAACGTGGACGATTGATTTAATGGGTTGCAATTTGTGTCAATGGTGGATATAGCTAAAATTATCATGAGTCATACAATTAGGGTCTATTGTGTTTTATTTTGTTTCCTCTTATAAATGTTAGATGATTTCCAAATTCATGAGTTAAGGTCCTGAGTATAATAAATTTATGGCAGCATCAAATTTATAGTTTACATTGAGTCTCAAAAAGACGTGTCTTCAGAGACTATAATTAGTTCTGCTATGATACTTCTTTTGGAAAAATAGTATTTTTCCAAATATTGAGATATTAGGGAACAATTTGGGCATAGTATGGAATTTGCATGCTTGTGTGTGATGTCGTTTGTGAGAAGCATGAGGTGAACACAAGCCGCTGCACACAGTTGAACCTAGCGATCTAGAAATACACAAAAGTGTGCACAGGCACACGCCTCACAGTGGTGAGCTTCATTATCCATATACAGTGTAATAACTATCCACCTGGGTTCAGAGAACCCTCCTTCCACCACCTCACAATGACCCCTAAGCTATAACCTTTCCAACAGCCAAACTGGCTCGAACCCTCCCCCTCTTTAATTCTTCCCTCTTCCCTCAATGTCTATTAGGTGTTTTTCAGATTTCTCTCTTTTTCTCCCACTCGTTTTCCCTCTCTCTTTTTTTTTTTTTTTTTTT
>JAQZBX010000424.1:0-82810 GCA_029593785.1 Cabassous unicinctus | reverse complement strand
TATGGTAAACAGGTGCTCTAGCCATTGCGCCACACCCGCTTCCTGCCATGAGGTTGCTGCATCAGCCCACTGCACCGCTCAGGCCGGCGTGCCCTCACAAGGAGGCCTCGGGACGCGAACCCGGGCCTCCATCCCTCTCTCTTTGGTTCTCTTCCTCTTGCATACAGGCTGGGAAGCATGAGCCAGGTGAACTAGCCAAGGTAGAGCACGACACTCACGTGCCCATGCAAACTTCAGGTTCCTATCAAGACAGTGCTTCATTTCTGGTAGTCTTTGTGCATATCAACCACTTACCATGCTTAATGCCACCTACCCATTTATTAGACTCTTATCTTTTTCTGAAGGTGTCACTGCTCAATGACGCTGTTGAAATTTTTGAGTGTTGTTCCTTTAACCCCATTTTCTCATAAATGCTGTGATTTTTATTGTACAATTTTGCACAATGTGATGATTTTTAGGAACACATGTGTTGCTTTAGAGCAGAACTGACTGTATTATACTTTGCAACCTAACTATCCAATGTCCACTGGAACAACCTGTCCAGACTTTGCCCAAAAGAGGGACATTATCTTTATTTTCTTGTTCTGTAAACAAATCTGCACTCTGACCTGGAGGGAGGCATCATCAGTATCTTCCAAGGCTGTTTGAAAAAGATATGCCAGAACAAAAACTTCAATGTCTTTGCACGAGATATGAAAAAAATGCAAGACCCCCATAAAGAATTTCTCTCAATTATTTTATTCCCAAGGGCAAGTACAAGATCAAACTTTTCATCACACCATACCTATTTGATGGGTGAATTGATATGTCTTCTAGGACAAGGCATCCAGTTACTTGAAAAGAACCTCCTAGGGAAGTCCTAACAGGTACCGCCAAGTCCTAACAGGTACCGCCAAGGGTTCGTTTACTTTGGTAAATCAACCTTAAACTTAGTTAAGCCTTCAGCTGCTGGTTCAGAAGGTCTATTTTTATCATGTCACAGTTTATTCAACACATGGTTTTGATATGCTAATAATCCTCACAAGTACTCACCTCCCAAGAATGTCAATTTAATATTTCACCCTGTGAACTACAGCCATCAGAAGTAATAGACAGTCATGCTGACCCAAAAGACTTTTTTTAAATTTTTCCATGTATTTAAATGAGTAATATAATTAGATGCAGATTATATGATGAGTAAGGATTCAGATTAATAGGAGCTATTTTGCATTCCTTTTTATTGGCGATATTTCTGTTACCTTCATAACTTGAGTTTAGCAAAAGGCATGAACATATCAGATGGACAGAGCATCATTCTATTCTTGGCAGCATTTGTATCAACTCTGCAAAAATTTACCTCTAAAAATCTCCTTCTCTTTGCTACAGTAAGTATCATAATTTCTATTTAATGTGTTCTCACTTTCATGTGTATAAATACCTACAATACAATCAAGCCCAACTCTTTCTTTCAGACACAGTGGTGTGACTATTATCTATTAGTATTTTCGTATTTTAACATTCTAAATTTGTCTTATTTCTCATTTTTTCTCAAAACTTTTATAAGTTGCCTTTGCTTTTAAAATGTATTTTCAGTATTAAATTTTCAAATCTATAGTTCTACATGTTTTTAAATTTTTTTCAATTACACTGTGCTTAGAAGTTCCTTTCTACTCAGAGAGCATACCAGTATTTTTATTTATTTGCTTATTGTTTCTATTTATATTTTAATTTCAATAATTTATTTTGGAATGAGAGTGTTTTAGTTTCCCAGCTGCTAAAACAAATACAATACAATGGGTTGACTTAACTATAGAAATTTATTGGCACATGGTTTTGGGGCCTAGAAGGTGTGCTTCTTTCAAAGGTCTGTGACTTCTGGCTTGCAGGCAATCTATGGGGTTCCTTGGCTTTTCTGTCACATGGCAATGTATATGATGATATCTTCTTTTTCTTCTGTGTTCTGTTGACTTCCAGCTTCTGGCTGCTCCTCGTGGTTTCTCTCTCTGTATCCAATTTCTTTTGCTTATAAGAATGATAGCCATATTGCATTAAGGCCCACCTCATTCAGATTGGGTACACCTTAACTAATAACATCTTCAAAGCTCTTATTTACAAATGGGTACACACCCACATGACCAAGGGTTTGGACTTGAACATGACTTTTGTGGTACACATGATTCAATCCCCAACAGTGAATAAAGAAAGATCTCAATTGAGTTCTTCCACAACTATTTTTACTGACGTCCTACCATTAGTAAAAAATTGTTCATTTTTCCTTTTTCTTAACATGCTAAACAAACAAATTTTAAAAAATTAACTCTATGATAACCTGGTTAATCACAATGTATATAATCATTATGGGGATTGATTTGATTATTTTGGATAGAAGTAGCTTGTATCTCATATTTTTCTGTGTTAATTATGATACCTTTATTTGGCCTTTATTCTGCTCCACTAGCCTTCAATACATTAATCTGAAGCATAAGGAGAATGAAACAAGGTTGACTTTGTAAAGCTGTGCAAACCACTCCAAATTGAACTTTTGACATTTTTATTATATCTAATCCATCAAAATCTAGAAAGTATTGAAGTGACTTGTTTCATGTATAATGTTAATTTAATTTTTGAAATAATTCTAAATGCATTTCTCTTCTTGCCAAAAGTCCCTGCCTTATAGCTCCATCATCATCATTATTGCCCAAAGCCAGGGGATGATAGATTTTACTGGGTACAAAGAAGGTATGATGTAGATGTCTTTCCCATCAGGAAGAAAAGGGAATGGAAAGTTTTTCTCATGCAGTTGGCAGAGTAGAAAAGGTTGGAAGGGCAAGATAAGTGCTTTACTAAATATCACACATTTCTACCCACTGGAGATTCATCCTAATTGAGAGAAAATGTTAGAAATTTACCTGCAAGTTTGTGTTTATTTGTTTGTTTCATTTTTGTTTTTGTTTGGGAACAGAGAACTATTGTTCTCCTTCCTGTTTAGAAGAGAACAGATGATAGAATTTTTTAAATCAACATGCTTTAGCTTTAGGAGACTGTATTTAACAATGTTCCCTGTTTTCTCATGGCCTGCACAAGGTATAGCCATGATCCACAGGATCTTACTTGATATACTGAGCAAGGGCATGGGCATCTGAAGTCAGCTAAAAGTGAAGAATCTATTGCTGCTTTTGGATTGCTGCAGTGCAAGGTGATGGGATTCCATACATTGAAGGTGGACAGATCAAATTTAGGATGCAAATGGAGCATGTGCCTCAATCTCAGAGGGCCAATATTGCCAGTGGTAACCTGACAAACCCAAGGAGCAGATCCAACACCCTAGGGGGTTATAAGAAAGCAAACAATTAAAACTGCACCAGACAGGCACTAAAGTAGCAGATGCAGTGAGGACATTAGCCAATGCCCAGAAAGCACAGAAATGAAAGTTACATTTCTACATGTCTCAAGAGTAAAGCAGAAAAGGATTATACTATATGGCTTCTTTATATGATTCTCTGGAATAGTCTCATTGTCTAGGAGATTATCTATCTATCTTCTTCTATACTCTTTTACATCTGATTTTTTTCCTGATTCTCCATGTGGATAAGGCTTTCAAATGAAAAATACAAAAACACAATGGAGAGAAGAGGAAATCTGTTGGAAAATTTACTGGAAGTCAGGAAGTATTTGCTTTAGCATGGTCATTAAATGCAAGGAATGAGGGTGCACTATTGTCAATGTACATTTAAAAACTTAGTGATTAAAAGTAGTGTTAACGTTCAGAAACACATGTCTGTATTTACAGGAATTTTGTACAAAATAGATACTGAAACTGCATATTCATAAACTAGATATATGCTTAAGAAAATAAAGTTAGTTTTTTACCCCACATTATATACATGAACAAAAAAATTCTAATGTATTGGAATGCTAAAAACCCAGATAATAAACATTTAGAATATATGTTACAGCGACATTGTATCCACAGCTTCACAGATCCCTAGAAAACTTTCAGCTGCTTCTCCCTATTGCCCCTGGTTAATGGAGTGATGAATTTGCTTCTCACCATCACCCTTGCACAAATGGTTAGTCCCCACCATGTATTGGAAGGTGTGAACGTAGTGTATAAAGCAAATAGATAATGTGTTTTCTGTGGGAATTTCATTTATCAAGGACTGAGAGGTTAGCTGTTCAGGGTGTCCTGGCCAGTGGATGTACGATAGCAATGGGTTGGATCTAGTTCACTGAGGGTCCTTACTTAATGACCTTTTGGTGCTGACTACCTTCTCATTCAGCAGCCTGACCCTTGAGATGGAAGATGATCTTTTGCCTCTCATAAGACACTCATTCTACTAAGTGACTTTTGTTCATTTGCTTCTGTTATCTAGTGTTGCAAACAAAATTATTAAGCATATTTAATTGTTATCTAGATTGTATGTTTTTATAACTCTATTAAAGCTTTTCATACCTTATACTGTTGAAATTCTAAAATAACAATATAATTCCTTTATTTGTTATTCCTACAGAGCCCTTTTGGAGTCTTTAAGCTGCGGATGTATGTTTTTCTTCATCTCAGAACTGTTTTTGTCTATTTTGTTTTTGTTATGGCCTCAGTTCTGTACTCTCATTAATTCCTTCCAAAAGACCTTCTTTAATACAGATCAGTCAGATATTAGGCCTACTTGTCTTCCATAAATATTCCCTATTCCATAATGCATTCAGGTCTTTCAAATTGCATATTTTAATGGCAGACATCTGAGCTTGATTCTCTGATTCAGCACATTAATTGTTAGCTATGGTTTGTTATGCTCTTTCTACCCTTATAAGTGAATTTAGCAAGGTGCCAAAACAAAAGAGTATGAAAGAACCAGTTATATTTTTATATATTCTCAAAGCACAAATTGAAAACCAAATTCAAAGCAATGATACAGACAATAAAATAAAAAATACCAAAAACTTGAAGAAATTTAATAAAAGAAGTGAAGAATTTCTAGATGGAAACTTAAACTGAGTGATGCTCCATGCTCATGAAAAGGAAAATTCAATATTGGTGAGATTTCCATCTCCCCAAATTGATTTATAGATCCAATATAAAACCAGTCAAAAACCCCAGCTATTATTGTTGTCTGGATTTCTTTTTTGGTGAGGGAGAAAAAGAGGAGGAATGGATCCTAAAATTTGTATAGAAATACAAAGGAACGAGTGTATTTAATGAAATATTAAAGAAAAATTATTCAAAAGGGAAACCTACTCCAACATATACAAGAGATAAATAATGCTTGGTGTTTTCACAAGCATTAAATTGATCAACATAATAATATATGGTTAATCAATAGATCCTCACATATATGGTCACTTGATTTTATAACAAAGGTTTCTCTAAAATTCAGTGGTAAAAATATAGACTTAATAAAACTGCTCTGGAAAAAAAATGGGTAAGCACATTAAAAAAAAATTCACCTCTACCTCAAAACATACTCATAAGTTATTCAAGACATATCAGAAGTCCAAAAGTAAAAGCTAAAAAGAGCAAGCTTCAAGAATAAACCAATGTTAAGAGCTCTTCCAATGCTAGAATAGTAATTAGTCTATAATAGAATAATAATAAGTCTACTTTAGTCCAGTGTTCATTACCCAATCTTGAGGATTTTTGGATGGAGATGCTCACTCTGCTTCTAATTGAGAGGGAGCTTAGATCCCACAGGGCAGGAGGATGGAACTATCTTACTTGCAATTGCAGACACTCTCTGCTCCTTGGGATGGGAATTGTCCAGCATCATCTTGGGTTCTGAGGAATGGGAGAAGGAACAATAGGTGTAATTTGGGGGTATTTTTGGGCTATTGGAGTTGTCCTGCATTTTATTGCAATGACGGATACAGGTCATTGTATATTTTGTCATAACCTACAAAATTTTGTGGGACAGAGTGTAAACTGCAATGTAAAGTGTAGTCCATGGTTAGTATCAATGATTCAACATGTGCTCATCAGTTGTAACAAATGTACCACACTAATGAAGGATGTTGTGAATGTGGAAAAGTGTGGGAGGGGAGGAAGTGGGGCATATGGGAATCCCCTATATTTTTTTATGTAACATTTATGTAATCTAAAGCTTCTTTAAAAATTAAAACTCATAATAAAAAAAATTAAAATAAAAAAGAAGAATAAACCAATATGGCATATCTTCATTTCTTGTGATCAGGCAAAGATTTCTTAAATGAGGCACAAAAACCTCTAAAAACCACCAAGATTGATAAGTAATGCCTCCTTAAAATGAATCATGTTTCTTCTCTAAACACACCATTAAGGGAGTAACAACACAAGCCACAAACCTCCAGAACATATTCACCTTACAGTATTTGACAAAAGACTCATATACAGAAACTAAAAAAAAATTCTTTCAAATCAATTCAAAGAAATAATTCAATTTAATGACATGCAACAACTTGAACACTTTACAAAGAGGACATCAAAATTGTCAATAAACTTATGAAAATGTGCTCAATGTCATTAATCAACAGGGAAATACAAAGTAGCCACAACATGATATCAATTATTATACTCACCAGAATATCTAAAATAAAAGGATTTATAATACTTAGTGTTGACAAAGATATGGACCAACTGTAACCCTCATATATTTCCGATGGGAGTGGAAATTGTTACTCTTCCTTTGGAAAAATATTCTGTAAAACTTACTAAAGCTGAGCTAAGCTTATAACCCAGAAATCACACTCCTGAGAAAATGCTCAAGAGAAATTAGTGAATGTGTTCACCAAAATTGCAATAATGTTCCTAGTAATTTCATTCATAATTTCCAAAATTGGAAATCAATTATCCAAATGGCCATCAAAAGTAGAATGGGGAGGATTGTGGGAAGATGGTGTCGGATTAGGCAGACAAACTTTAGCTCTCAAAAAAACAACAGAGAAATAGCCAAAATCTGCCCAAGGGACCTCCCTTGGGAGTCAGCAGACCAGGACAGTGCTACACAACTCCCAGGAGTGTGAGGGACATGAAGAAGCTGAAACAACAAACTGTGAGATAATTAACCTCCTGGATACTGGGAAGGGCTCCCCCACCACCAACCCTGAGATATTAAGCAGGAGGGTAAAATACCTGGCTCATAGAAGCTGATTGAGAAGGGAGCAGATGTCTTCCTCCTAGTCAGCTGTTACAAGAAAAAAGGGAGTGGAAGTCGGCGGGGGGGGGGGGTTCTTCAGGAAATTTGGCCAGCTGAGCTCACTTTGAATTTCAGCTCCAGCCAAATGAAAGCAAAGGAAAACCGACAGAAATACACCTCTGTGGAAAGCTGTGCCAACGAGTGCCATCTTCTGGCCGGTCTGGAAACTGAATGGAAAATAAAACTGCTTTAGGGCTCTCTTTACCTCACTCCTGGGAGAAAATCTCCACCACATTAGTGAGTTTCTGGCATGATTTTGATAACTTAACCTGGGCAGTTTTAAAGACTCAGAATAAGGTGAAGCAAATATCAAAGAGAGCTATGAAAAAATAATAACAATAGGCAAGAGAAATTGGCCATCAGAGTAAGTTCACCAAGATATTCAGATGCCTAGACACCAGCAAAAAATAACAAGCCATACTAGGAAACAGGAAGAGATGGCCCAGTCAAACTAACAAACAAAATATCCTGAAGAGATACAGGATTTAAGACAATTAATTAATGGTGATCACACAACTCTCTTAAATCAATTTAAAGAACTGAAAGAGAATATGGCTAAAGAGAGAAAGGATATTAAGAAGACACTAGGTGAGCAACAAGAACAATTTGAAAGTGTGCAAAATAAAGTAACCGACCTTAAGGAATGAAAGACACAATGGATGAGATTAAAAAAACATTAGAGGCACATAAGAGCAGATCTGAATTGCTCAAAGACAGAATTAGTGATTTTGAAGACAGAACATCTGAACTGGAAATGACAGGGGAACAGAAAGAGAAGAGAATGGAAAATGGAACAGGGTCTCAGGGAATGAAATGACAATGTGAAACACAAAAACATATGCATTATCCATGTCTCAGACAGAGAAGAAAATGGAAAAGGAGCAGAAACAATATTTGAGGAAATAATGACTGAAAACTTCCCTACCCTTATGAAAGACATCATATTAATATCCAAGAAGGACAACCAATCCCAAACAGAATAAATCTGAATAGACCTACCCAAAGACACCTACTATTCAGAATGACATATATCAGAGATTAAGATAAGATTCTGAAAGCAGCAAGAGAAAAGCAAAGCATCATATACAAGGGAAACTTGATAAGATTAAGTGCTGATTTCTCATCAGAAGCCATAAAGGAGAGAAAAAAGTGGTATGATGTATTTAAGGTATTGAAAGAGAAAAACTGCTAGCCAAGAATTTTGTATCCGGCAAAACTGTCCTTCAAAAATGAAAGGGAGTTCAAAGTCTTCACATACAAACAAAAACTGATAGAATATGTTACCAAAAGACCAGATCTACAAGAGATAATAAAGGGGGTGCAGCAACCTAAAAGGAAAAAACAATAGCAAGAAACTTGGAGTAGAATGTAGAAATGAATATTATTAGACAAGGTAAATTAAATGGTAAAAAGAAAGACAATAGTACAATATGACAACAGAAAGTGCTCATGGATCCTCGTCCAAGATAGAGCATATGTTGAGTCACAAGACAAGTCTCAATAAATTTATAAAGATTGAAATTATACAAAACACTTTCTCTGATCATAATGGAATGAAGCTAGAAAAAAGTAATGGTCAGAAAAAGGGAAAATTCATAAATATATAGAGATTAAACACTCTTAAATTATCAGTTGGTCAAAGAAGAAATTGCAAAAGAATTCAACAAATTTCTTTAGATGAATGAAAACAGCAACACAACATATCAAAACCTATGGGACACCGCAAAGGCAGTGCTGAGAGGGAAATGTATAGCCATCAATACTTATATTAAAAAAGAAGAAAGAGATTAAATTGAAGATGTAACTGCACACCTGGAAGAACTAGGAAAAGAACAGCAAATTAATCCCAAACCAAGATGAAGGAAAGAAATAGTAAATATCAGAGCAGAAATAAATGAAATTCAGAACAACAACAACAACAAAAACAATAGAGAGAATCCACAAAACCAAAAGTTGGTTCTTTGAGAAGATCAACAAAATCAGTAAACCCTTGGCTAGACTGAAAAAGGAAAAAAGAGAGAAGACACCAATAAATAAAATCAGAAATGAGGGCGGTCATTACCACTGACCCCATAGAAATAAGAGAGATCATAAGAGGATACTATGAACAACTATATGCCAAAAGTAGACAATATGGACAAATTCCTAGAAACACTCAAACCACCTACACTGATCCTAGAATAAATAGAAGACCTCAACAAACCAATCAAAAGTGAAGAAATTGAAAGAGTCATAAAAAACCTCCCAAAGATGAAAAGCCCAGGACCAGATGGCTTCAGAGTTGAATTCTACCAATCATTCAAAGATGACCTAAAACCAATCTTCCTCAAGCTCTTCCAAAAAATTGAACATGAAAGAATGCAATGAACTCATTCTATGAAGCCAACATCACCCTAAACCAACACCAGATAAAGATACTATGAAAAAAGAAAATTAGACCTGTATCTCTAATGAATATAGATGCAAAAATCTTCAACAAAATACTTGCAAACAGAATCAAAAGGCACATTAAAAGAATTATACCCCACGATCAAATGGGTTTTACAAGAAAATCAATTAGTGTAACAAACCACATCGATAAATTGAAGAAGAAAAATCACATAATCTGCTCAATTGATGAAGAAAAGACATTTGACAAAAGACAGCACCCTTTCTAAATAAAAACACTCCAAAAGATAGGACTAGAAGGAAGCTTTCTCAATATGGTAAAGTTCATATATGAAAAACCTACAGCTAGCATTTGACTCAATGGTGAAAGACTGGAAGTTTTCCCACTGAGATCAGGATCAAGGTAAGGAGCCCACTGTCACCATCATTATTAAATACTGTGCTAGAAGTTCTAGCTAGAGCAGTTAGGCTAGACAAAGAACTAAAAGGCACTCAAATAGGAAACAAAGAAGTAAAACTTTCATTAAAACTGATTACATGATCTTATATCTAGAAAATTCTGCAAAATCCACAATAAAATGGCTAGAATTAATAGACAAGTTCCGCAAAGTGACGGGATACAAGATTAATATGTAAAAATCAATAGCATTTTTATACACCATGATGTGCAATCTGAGGAAGAACTCAGAAAAAAAATTCCATATAAAATAGCAACTAAAACAATTAAATATTTAGGAATCAATATTGCTAAAAGAAACTGAAGAAGACTAAATAAATAGAAGGACCTTCCATCTTAATGGATTGTAAGACCAGATATCAGTAAGATGTCAATTCTACCCAAACGGATTTACAGATTCAATGCAATCCCGATAAAAATCCCAACAGCCTTTTTTGCAGAAATCGAAAAGCCAACAATCAAATTTATTTGGAAGGGTAAGGGGCCCTGAATAGCCGAAAATGTCTTTTAAAAAATGAAGTTGGAGGACTCTCACTTCCTGTCTTAAAGCATATTGTTTAGCTACAGTGGTACAAGCAGCATGCTACTATCACAAGGACAGACAGATTGACCAATGGAACCTAATCGAGAACTCAGAAATTGACCCTCACATCTACAGTCAAGTGATTGTTGACAAGGATGTTAAGCCTACCCAGATGGGCCAGAATGGTGTATTCAATAAATGTTGCTAGGAGAACTGGATAACCATATCCAAAAGAAAGAAAGAAGACCTCTATCTCACACCTTACACAAAAATTGACTCCAAATGGATCAAGGACCTAAATATAGACAAATCAACCATGAAACTCCTTGATGAAAATGTAGGAAAACATCTTCAATATCTTGTGGTAGGTGGTCATTTCTTAAATCTTACACCCAAAGCATGAGCAACAAAAGAAAAAATAGATAAATGGGACCTCCTCAAAATTCAACATTTTTGTACCTCAAAGGAATTTGTCAAAAGAGTGAAAAGGCAGATGATTCAATGGGAGAAAATATTTGGCAATCACATATCTCATGAGGGTTTAATATACATGATATATAAGGAGATCATACAACTCAACAATAAAAAGGCAAACTAACCTATTAAAAATTGGGCAAAAGACTTGAAAAGACAACTGTCCAAAGAAGAAATACAAATGGCAAAGAAACACATGAAAAAATGTTCAACATCACTAGCAATTAGGGAAAATAAATTATTTAAAGCATAATAAAGTGGTTCTGAATTATAATTTAGGAAAAGCTTATCAGATAATAACCAGGATTTGAAGTCAGTTGAAAATATTTTATATAAGCAAGAACTTAGTGAAACAAAAGTATTGAAAGTTTTTCATTAGAGAAATATCAAGATAATTCATATAAGATTATATTTCCATCTAAAAGCAGGAAAATTTGACAATTAATGAACTATTTCAATTTACATGTATGGATTTTATTTTATTTGCCTGCTGTCTGGATTCAATCATTAATCAATGGGTAATAAAATGGCCCTTGTACCTGAAAAGGTGACATAAATTAAGGTGTTTCAAATGATTCTATTGGAATTTAAAATATCAAAAATCTTAAAATAGTAGGGAAACCATGATAAATATTTTAATACTATACATAAGTAGGTGGCCACTTGAATTCAGTACATCTCATGCCAAATCTCCTCCAAATCAATAGAACAACTGAGTCCATCAATTCATCTTTACTTCTGGCAAACTCAAAAGTTGTTGACTATAGCTATTGAAAAAGTAAAAATCACAAAACCCTTTCTTCCTTTCTATACCACCTGACTTTGTCTTTTCGTAAATCCTCCTAATTTCTTTTTTTTTAAAATGTATATATATTTTAAAAGATATTTAGATTACATAAATGTTACATAAAAATATAGGAGATTCCCATATGCCCCGCTTCCTATACTTCCCACATTTTCCCACATTAACAACATCCTTCATAAGTGTCATACATTCATTACAATTGATGTAAACATTTTGGAGCATTGTCACTAACCATGGATTATAGTTTACATTGTAGTTTACACTCTCTCCCGCACAATTTTGTAGGTTATGACAAGATATGTAATGGCCTGTATCTGTCGTTGTAAATGTCATTCAGGACAACTAATTTCTTTACCGCACAGCTAAAATAGTTTCTGAATCGATCCTTTTACCTCAAGTTTCCCAGGCTCCAGACATCCCCTTATGCTTCTACTAGGAAAATATTTCTAAATTTCAAATCTTCTCACTCTTATATTTTCTGCTGATAAAACTTCCTTAGTTCTTTATGGAAGCACTTACAAATGTACTTCACTTTACAGAAATACATATTCAATTCAAATAAAATTATCATTTTTAAAGTTTAAGCACTTTAAAAATATATGCATCACCCAAAGTTATCTTCTAAATATATTCTGGTATACATGCATGTTTTACTTATATTTATGGAAATATTGATATATAACAAAGTCAAAAATAAAGAACTGCCACAGTTCAAGACTTATGGGTCCAAGACCTATAACTTGTTAATTAAACAAATTCAAACTTAAGTTTTCAGTTTTCCTAGTCCATTGGTTATATATCCACCTTCAATAAAATAGTTTCACTATTCTACCTACAGTAGTAACTTGTATATTACCAGATTTATAGGGGCATTATGCATAAATAGAATATATTCTTAGTCACCTACAATATAGGTGATTAAGTTAATGTGCTTCCTACATTTATTAGTTAATAGTGTACCAAAGGTATGAAAAATGTTTCTCTACACAATAACAATAGAGATAATCATTATCTCACAAACAATTCACAATTTTAATTATATAGGAAAACTTAAAGACTGTGTACTCAAATGAAAACTTTGTAAATGATCCTTTTGATCTACAGCTAAAGACTAGTCCGCTGCTTAAAAATATCAATTAGATCAAACTGGTAAAATCATATAAAAGAGAAATAAATGATCTGTTAAAATAAATGAAGTTTATAGTATGAGCCCCTACAGATCAACCTTGAAAATGCAAAAAAATTACTTAAGGAAGTTATACAAAAATGTAGAATAATTTTTCCAAATAATATAATAATGAAGTAAAGGATGGAAACTCTTCTCACAAAGCCAGAGATTTAAAATTTCTCTACTATATTCACCTTAATTCAAGGATTTTAAAAGTGTTGACTATAATATAAGGTTTATGCTTAATTATTTTTAATAAATCATATAATAAGGGTATACACAGTATACACTAGTTAGTAATTTAAATATTGACCATATTGGATCATTTTTTTGTGCTTTTTTATAATGCACTCAAATTGTTTTGAAATTAGAGGAAAATTTTTTCAATAGATTTTTGCTTGGATTTGGGAGGCAATACATATTATATATCGTTCATTTTCTATGTAGGCTTCCATTTATTATTTATTTATCGATTTAGAAATGTAATTAAATTATGAATTTCAAGTTAAAACTTAATCAAATCAACTGGATTTTTCTAATACCTAAAACATGCTTTAATGTTCAGAGATGCGGGGGCTTGTTCATCATTAATTAGCTGAATATTCAAATCTGATTACTCCCTTTCAACACCCCAATAATGATTCTACTTGTTCCTATAAATTATGTTTAATCAGTTACATTTCTTTGTTCCTTTATACTAAGGTTTTCCAGCATAATTATATTAATATTAATATACAGGCATTTACTGCTTTATATTTGCAAAGTATTTTTAGTTTCAAAACTAGCCATTTAGATAAACTCATAAATGAACACTACTGCACATATATTATTAAAAACTATGTATATGTTGCCAAGAGAATACCCAAGGTATTTTATGTCCATTCATCAACCAAATCAATAGTCATGAATCTTTAAAAATAAAATATCCACCGATCAAAGAATAAACATTTTATGGAAGATATAGTATACATTATAGACTACTATGAAATCCTTCAGCAAATATAATTGGCCAGGTGATCAAGTTAGGTTTGCTTATTTTGCAAACATTTATTTCCATTAAATACATTTTTTAATTTTTAGTTTTGGATTTCTGGGCAGCATAATTTTTTAATATAATAAACTTTATTTTTAAAGTGATTTTAAATTACAGAACATTTACATCGAAACTATAATGGATTCCCATATACCCCACCCCACCACTCTCCTACATCTTCCTTTACTATAACATCTTACAATTGTTGGTGCAATTGTTAAAACTGATGAATAAGAATTGTAGCATTGCTACCAACCATGGTCTATAGTTTACATTGTGTTTTATACTTATTTCTAAAGCCCTAAAAATGCCCTATGTTCCACCTATTGTTCCCTCCCGCTGCCCATAGAACCTCTGATAACCACTCTCTTTATAGCAATGTTACATGTTCTTCCATTACCACAATATTAATAAGTTTACTTTGTCCTTGGTTGCATTCCTGTCTTATGTTTGCTCATTCCTTAAATGTTGGGATTCTGTAGTGGTGATGCCCACTCTGCCTCAGATTGAGGGGCTTAGAATTTATGGAAGGAATTGTTTTGCTTGCAGTTGTAGATACTCTCTGTGTTTCCTGCCCAGGGCTGTCCATCATCATCCTTTTGTTAGTTGTCCTGGGTGAGTCCAATGAACAGGAGAGTAGGGTGTTGCAACTCTGCTGAGATTCAGGACTCAACTAGCATATGAACAGACCAAAGATTTAAGTCTCTGGGACATATATTTAATGGTTATAGGGCTAATTATATGCTCAAATTTTTAAAAAGTAGAAGAATCATGTGTAGGGAAATTATAAATAAGTCTAACTCATTTGTCATATTGTCCGAGGTAAGGCCCACCTACAGGGTGCTGATTTCAAAGAATTGTGTGCCTAGCCTATAGTGTCCAGATGGCTCTAGAGTCCCCAGGAGCACCCCTATTTGAGGCTTTGTTCACAGTGGCAGTTACTGAGATATACTTGAGACATGTATAAATGTAACTTCTGGAATGACCTCCCAACTCATGCTGAAATCTCTTAGCCATAAGAAATCTTTTGTATTTGAACCCTTTTTGGCCAAGGTCTTTTTCCAAATGCATCATTGGTTGGTGCTTGGTATTAATCCCTAGGTGCCAGGGAGGCTCATCCACAGGAGTCATTCCCTACCGTGAAGGGAAGGTCGTGAGCTTATATGCTGAGTTTGGCTTAAAGAGAGTCCACAGTTGAGTAACAAGTAACAGTTTCAGGCAATAGTTATTATTAGGCTAAGTTTAAGTTTTACAGGAATAAGGTTCATAGTTGCATGCATTAATATTGAGGGCTTGTTGTAGTGGTCTGTTTTCTTTTATTAGTCACTGCCTATGTACTTGATAGATTCTTGTCCCTCTATTTGAGAATGTAGGAGAATTCTGCAGGTTGGGAGTTTAATATTTTGTTGTTTATTATATGGGTCTCTACCCACTAAGATAACATCCTAGGACAAGATGAATACATTCATATTCCATTGAAGAATGCCCCAGGTGCACCATTCCCCACACATCCCACCACCACTGACACCCTGATTCAGTGATGCTCTCCTGCCATATTAGCAAAAAGAACATTCCCACAATTGTATTTTCAACCACAGACCTCCACTTCCCAGCGTTCACCTGTCTTTTCCTGCAACCCTCCCCCCAGGTCCATTGATAGTCCAACACATGTCCCCAACCCTGCTCACACTCACACTCCAGCATCATCTATCTCATTCACATCCCTGTACCACCATCACCCCCATCCACTGCCAAACAACACCCTTACCCTCGGTTCAGTCGAGTTTGAATATCTGCTCACCACACTCTACTCCCTTTCTGTTTCCTAGTGTATTAGTCAGCCAAAGGGGTGCTGATGCAAAATATCAGAAATCTCTTGGCTTTTATAAAGGTTATGTATTTGAGGTAGGAACTTACAGTTACAAGGCCATAAAGCGTAAGTTACTTCCCTCACCAAAGTCTGTTGCCACATGTTGGAGCAAGATGTCTGCTGATGTCTGCAGGGGTTCAGGCTTCTTCCTTCTCTTAAGGATCCATGGTCCCAGCTTCTTTCAATATCATCTGTAGACTGGTAAAATTCTAGTCTTTCTCCTGGGGCTCATTTCTCTCTGGGCTCAGCTGCTCTGCTCTCTCACAAGGCCAGCTGTAGATTATCAGACTAATGGCTTGTCTCTCTTCCCAGGACCTCTGCTGTGTCTAATGGACCCTGCTTTCCTTCCTCATGTATCTATATCAAAAACTCCAACTTTCTCCTCTGCCATGTTGCTTTCTCTGTGACTCCTGCCCACCAAGGAGATAGAGACTCAACATCCTATTGACATGGCCCAATCAAAGCCTTAATCATTATTTAATCAAGTAAAAGTGAAACTTCTGAATCCAATCTAATCTAATATGCCCAGAGGAACAGACCAGTTCACAAACATAATCCAATATCTATTTTTGGAATTCATAAATAATATCAAACTGCTACACCTGGTAGCCTATCTTCCAAACTCTATCTCTGTGAATCTGCTCAGTAAATACTTTTGAAAAAAATATTTAATTTAGTAATTATGAAATACCTTATTTAATTAATAAATTTTAAGCATTGCAATGCAAATGGATTCTGAGAAATGAAGATGGTAACATGAACATGAATTCTTTCCATGCCACTAAGTTCTAAAATATATCTGTCCTTCATATCTGATGGCTGTGAGTCATATTTGAACCTGATAAAAAATGGAATCTGGAGTTCTCTGGGTCTCAAAGGACCATATGGATTTCTGGAGACATGTTTAATAAAGACCACATGTGAAGATCAAAAAGAGGGAGATTCTATAAGATCTTGGTCAGCAGAGATCTTGTGAGCTAAAGTGAATGTGGATTGTTCTCTATTGGCCCTACATAAGAATGTCCAATCTCCTTTATCACAAAACAAACAAACAAACAAGCAACAACACAAACAAAAATAGTGAAAGGTGTGTATTAGTCAGCCAAAGGGGTGCTAATGTGAAACACCAAAACTGGGTTGGTCTTTATAAAGGGTATTTATTTGGGGTAGAAGTCCACAGTTACCAGGCCATAAAGCATAAATTTCTTTCCTCACCAAAGTCTATTGTCACGTGTTGGAGCAAGACAGCAGCCAACATTTGCCCAGAGTTCAGGCTTCTTGGGTTCCTCTCTTCCCGGGCCTGCGTTTCTCTCGGGGCTTAGCTCCCGTTTCCTCCACAAGGCCAGCTGTAGGCGATCAGGTGGATGGCTCACTTCTCTTCTCCTGGGGCCTTCTTTCCAACATCAAAGCTGCTTCTCAAAGACTGCTTCTCAAAACTGTTCTTGCCATGCCTTTTATATTTGATTCCCCACCCACCAAGGGGTAGGGCTCAACACCCTAATCCTAACCTAATAATGCCCAGATTAACAGATCAGTTTACAAGCATGATCCAATTATATTTTTGGAATTCATAATTACATCAAATTGGCCAATGGTTACAGGGTATTCTATGTGTTTCTGGTCCCTGAGGCCAAGACCTAGAAAAGAGAAGGCTTCCTCCAGGCTTTTCAATGGTGAGCTGATAGCTGGTTTCTTTAACAATAATGGCTCTCTGACAGAGACTACACCTTTATTTATGTATAGTGCTGTGACCATATAGACAATTAAGACATTTTGCTGCATATTGGAATCATTTAGAGAATAGAGAAAAAGGATAAGAGATCCAGTTTGACCTCCCCTCTCCTCACCTCTCCACCTCAAGCCTTGGAGATTCTGATTTAATCTAGGATTGTATAGATCCTAGACTTTGGGATTTTTTTACAAAACTTCTCCATGTGACCCTAAAAATCACTGAGAAGGGAGAGGAAATATTCTTAAAACCTCATCTAGAGTCATTTGAGCTAGTATGGGGAAAATAAACAAACAATTAAAAATCATAACTAAACAAAATGAAAAATAACACAATAAATTCCAAATGGGAGGAAGTCACTTTTGGAGAAATGATTGATTAGTCAGAACAAAGAGAACACAAGTTCAAGGAAAAAGATTCTCAGAGAAAGAAATTACAAATCAGATATAAAGGTTATTTAAGAAGTTTCAAATGCTAAAAATTGTTCTAAATATTTGCCAATTGAACCAGTCATGAATTAATTCAATGAGTGATATTTGATGCTGTGAATGGGATTAATGACCTGAAAAGTCAATTCTAAGAAATATCAGGAAGGCTGGTACAAAAAGGTAAAATGTGCAAATCATAAAAGAAGAGTTAAAGGTAGGTATTAAATTGAGGAGACAGAACACGCTAATGAAAAGAAAGAATCCAATAGTTTAATTGCAATAGTAAATTAAAAATGGTGGAAAAAAAGAAAGTTTTTGAATTTCAAAAGGACATTAGTCCATACAATGAAAAAGTTTATCTCTAATAAGATGGGTAGACAGGGTAGGCAAAGAACAAATCTTGGCCAAATGTGTCAAATTTGTGTAATTGTAGATGATTTAGAAGGTTATAACATAAATATTGGAAATGACTTTTAAAGCAGAAGAAACATTTTGCAGTGAAAATCCTTATAATCATCTAAAGCTACAAATTTTAAATAACTCAGCAAACTTAAGAATAGAGGATGGTGGTGGGACAGGAAAGGAGGTAAAGTTATTCTCTAGTTTTCACTTTATTACAGTGGGAATTTGGGGGGAAATTGAGAAAATTAGCAGAATTTTTTTTATGTAAAATTGTTTCTCATATGTAAATAATAGCACATAACTATCAATATTATTATGGGTGTAGGGAGAAATGATGAAAGTTGCAAAATAAAAGGAAAAATAAATAATTTGATAAACTAGTATTTGCAGGGAAGTGAAACATTTTTTAAGTTTAAAAAGTTGGAACAACAAAATGAAATGTAACATAGTAGTTAAGTATAAATGAACAAGATTCACCTATTAAAAGACAGTGACCACAGCATAGTCTTTACACAAATCTACTTAAATCAATGGAGTTTTTTAAGTTTGAAAAACAGAAATGGCAATGTGATCTGAGTAAATGTAAACCAAGGGCAAAGAGGAAAGTCAATATTAATATCATATTGGTGGAAGTGATCGATAAAAGCACCAAAATTGTTATAGAGGTACATTATGAAATTTAGGGAGGAAATTTAACAGGCATAAACCAGTATGACTCAAATAATAAGGCAGCTAAATACTTAAAGCAAAAAAAAATAGACATTTTAAGGCAATATGATAAGATAAAAATATAATGGAAGAAATATATAAATGCAGATTTTCAGAATTAGAATCAGTTAAATTTTGAAAAACAAAAGTTTAGAGAAGTTGAATATTTCAATCAATAATCTTGATTTAATAAATTTACAGAGAAACTTTAATCATTCACAGGCACTATATTCTTATGGAACACTTTAAGAAAGGCAAACTTTAAGTCATTCAAAATATTTTATAGATGTAAGTTTCCAATCATAACCTTGAATAGTTAGAAATTACAAAAAGTGACAACAATCTTAAGTATTTAGAAATTAGAGCTAAGATGAATGAGAAAATCAGAAAGAAAATTATAACTTTCATTTGATAACAATGAAAAGGGTTCATTTCATATAAAACTTAGGTGACATTGTGAATGTGATAATCAAAGGAAAACCAATTTCATCATTTTCTATAATTCACTTTTTGCCTAAACTATATTAGATGGGTTTTGGTTACTTGAAACAATCACCTCCTTGAGTACATCAGCAGACTGAGATGATCAAGGGAGTAAGAGAGCATATAAGGGGATTAAGAAGTATGTTGCTGTTGCTGAAGCATCCTCTGCTGACATATCTGCATACCAACCAATGGCAAGAGTCAAAGTGGAGAGGAAAAGAAACCTAAAAACAGGTCAAATTAAACACAGGATTTTTGAATGTTATCAAAGTCTCAGTTGAAGTTTGAATATATAAATTCAAAGAAAGTTTTGAAAATTCAACTGTTAAGGTGTAGAGGAATGAAAATAGAGAAAATAAGGATGCTGTTTTACCAAGAGTATAAAGATTCATCTTAAGCTAGTTTTGCAGTAGTTGATTGTGGGGTAAATTTGTACTCTAAATGGAGACTGTATTAGTCAGCCAAAGGGGTGCTGATGCAAAATACCAGAAATCTGTTGATTTTATAAAGGGTATTTATTTGGGGTAGAAGTTTACAGTTACCAGGCCATAAAGCGTAAGTTACTTCCCTCACCAAAGTCTGTTGCCAGGTGTTGGAGCAAGATGGCTGCCAACATCTGCAAAGGTCCAGACTTCCTCTTCCTCTTAAGGCTCTGTGGTCCCAGCTTCTTCCAATAGTAGCTGTAGGATGGGATAAGTCTCATCTCTCTCCTGGGGCTCATTTTTCTCCTGGCTCAGCTGCTGTGCTCTCTCCCCAAGGTCAAATGTGTACTATCAAGCTCTCTCTCTTCCCAGGGCCTCTGCTGTGTCTATGGAGCCACCTCTATTATTCTGTGTTCGTCTCCTGTGTGTTTGCTTCCCAGGGCTCCAGCATCAAAAAACCCCAACTAACTCTTCTGCCTTGTCATTTTCTCTGTGAGTGGGTGGAGACTCAATGTCCTACTGACATGGTACAATCAAAGCCCTAATCATAATTTAATAAAGTAAATCTCCAAAGTTAATACAATCTAATAGACCAGTTTAAAAACACAATCCAATATCTATATTTGGAATTTATAAACAATATCAAACTGCTACAGAGACTAAAGGAATTGGTAAAGAATGGAATTCTAATGGTTGTTTACCCCCCCAGACCCATATGTAAATGGGTAAAATTTATTAGAACAGCTCATATGGCTGTTATGAATATTAAGTTTAATACTTCCAAAGTGCATGTAACAGTGCACAGTTTATAGTAAATACTACGTAAGTGTTGTCCAAAATATAATAAAGGGCCATTATGAGGTGATGAATATACAGCATCATGATTATGCTAATGTCATGATTATGTACACTTGGGATAGATGATAAAGTATGTAAATATATCTCAATAAAACTGCTTAATGCACAAATAAATAATTGTGCAAGAATAGACAGAAATAGTAGCTATGTATAGCAGGGGAAACAGAGAGATTGAGAGATGAGGAATTTTCTTGTTTGTCTATTTTTAGTTTATTATTATTATTGAAATAATGAAAATCCTCTAATAATGGTTGAAGTGATGAGTACAACTCTGTGATTATACCAAATATCATCAATTGTACAGTTTGGATTAATTGTATGCATTATTAATAGGTATCAATAAAATTGATTTGTTAAAAAATAAAAGACAGTTACTCTCTAAAGTGTTCTTACTTTTGGACTTTTACATCTGTTTCTCCATATACATTTTTTTGTTTCCTAACTTTTTTTACAGAATGGCTTTCTCTGATTTTTAAAATGTTATTAGCTAAAATGGCCATGCCAGGACTCAGTCAAGAAAAAACAATATCCCTTTAGGTTAGTATGCAATTCATGGAAAAAATATTTCTATTGATCAAGCTTATATCAAAATCAAGCAGTAGTCTGTCCTATCACCTATAGACTACCCATTTATGCCTCTTTTCTCCCCTTTCACTGGAGCAAACAAAAGACATTCATAAATTAGAAAGAAACAAAATTATCTGCAATAACCAAGTTGTTAGCAACATATATGGAATATTTATTACTTTGTAAAATAAACATTTGAACATTTGCATGGAATTTTATGTTTTGAAACAATGCTCTATAAACCATCAATTTTATATACTCACTAAGATCACTAACGTTCTAGCTGCTAAGAGCAGTATCACAGAGAGTACATGACTAATAAATTGTTACTGCAAACAAACAAGTGGGGACCATTTATTTGTGAATTGAAATATATAAATGTCATAAGACTAATTACTGGAAAATTACATTAAAAACACTCTTTATATGCATACACATCTCTATAATGAAATGGTTTGCCAAATAACCCACAGCAAATTAAGTCTGTAAAAATTAAATTAATCTAACTGGCATTCATAAATCAAAAGCAAGGACAAAAATTCAAAATCCAAACAACCCAGGATAATACTGATGATAAATTAATAACTAAAACTTCTCCCTAAAGATCATAGAAATTTTAAAACAAAGCATGTGCTCGTGCATGATAGACACTTGGCAATATTGCCATGTTACGTGCATAGGCACTTGGCAATATTGCCATGTTATGTGCATAGGCACTTGGCAATATTGCCATGTTACATGCCTTGGACAGACTTCTTTAATATAATTAAATGAAGTGGATTTCTTAATTAACTCTTTGTAGCAACCATATATATATATATATATGCACTAAAGTCCAAACTCCGTAGGGCAGGATGTAGACTGGAAATTCTGGTAAAGGTGATGTTAAGGTCTTGAGTTTCAATACCTTAGGATAAGCTGGCAGGAATGAAATTCTACTAAGAGCTGTTTCTGAAGTCTTGAGGCAGAAATTCTTCTGATCTCTGCCACCCTTAATCCTTTCTCTTACAGACCTCCAACTGTTTGGATGAGGCCTACCCACATTATAGAGGGTATTCTCTTCTATATAAGGTCAACTTGTAGATAGTAATACCATCTGTGAAATGCCTCCATGGTAACAACATAGCCAATGTTTGGCTAATCAACTGGACACCATAATTGAGCCAAGTTGACACCTAAAATTAACCATCATACTCATGCAAATATATTATATCAATGTATAATAACTTATTTCATTGACCATAATTAACTCTATTATTATACTACCAGCTACTACTAATGCTTTGGAATTATATCACCATACCCAAATCCAAAGGAACCATCTACTCATCTACTCCAAATTCTGATTTCTTGCTACCTAAGATTAACATAATTCTCCCCTATTTAATTTTCCTGCCGCTAGTCACTTCCTTTTCCTATCTGGCTAAACATAGAACATATGTTAATTTATTTCTTAAAAATTCATTGACTATAGAAAATATTTTACCTAAAGCAATTACACATTACTTATTCATAGGATAGGATTTTAGCCATTTAAAAATCATTTTTCATATTCTATCTCTATTTTATCCAAACTTATTTCTCACTACACACATATTTTCACTCTCTAATCAAGTGTTGTGTCTTATTGTATACTGATGAACTTTGTGGTTTTTCTTATCTTGAATTTGTTCATGTCAAAACATGGGTGAAATGCAGCAAGAAGAAGCCAAGTAGGGAAGACAGAGTCCAGGATGTAAAACTCTCCCAGATACAATGCTAGTCCCTGTAGGCTGAAGTCAGGAAGTCCAATGAGCATTGCAAAATGAACATTGCAAACTCTAGTTTGTTTTTCCGAACATCATCCTCAATGTGGGTAATATAAGGAAGACTTATGAATGCTTTATAGATGTATATCAGTAGGGATGATTTTAAGAATTCACTCCATACACAATAGACAGTTGCTGGGACTATAAGGAACACTGTTCAACAATCTAAAGGAGGGGAGAAATACAAGCTCTGTTCTGCCAACAGCCTTGCCACGCATTCTGAGGTTTAGAAAATAACTCAGTTCTGTGCAGTGTTTGGGAGTATTCTGAAGTAACAGCCCAGGAATATGAAAATGTTTAGGCCTAAAATGAAGGAAATGATACAAGTCAGGATCAAGGTGTTATCTAAGGCTGATTCCAAGCCCGCGAGAACAAGGTTAATATAGACCTCAGCAACCAGAAGGCTATAAGTGTTGTTACACTTCTCCCATTGGTCAAAGTTATGTCAGAGAAAAAGAAACCTTAGGACAACAGGTAGACCAGAACAGCCACTTCAACTACTAAGAGTCTAAGAAAGACAGGTGTTGGCCTTCTTTACCTATGATACTTTCTCTGCATACCCCAGACAAAATTCATTCCACCCCAAATAAAATATTTGATTGATTGTCAAAATATGTGCTTATTCAATAGTAAAACCAATGGAGAGTGAGACAAGATAATTACTGTAAGGCAATTATTTGTTTATGACTTTACATTTTATATTAATTCATTTATATTTCATTTATTTGCTTCTTTATATTTTTATAAATATCAACAGAGTGAGAAATCAGTTGTACTTAGATTATAAGCTAATATGCATGTTTTGTACAAACTTGGGTCTCACATTCAAAAAGTCAGACATATTATACAAAGGTTTTATTCAATGATATTAAAGCTTTTACATATTCAATACTGTTTATGTTTGAATCCTAATCAGTCTTGTAAAAATATTTCTGTGCTGTACTTTAAAAATTCACATAAATGGAAGCTTTTCCTTTATCACCATGCATTTCAGAGTTGAAACTACAACCTCTCCTGACACCCACTACAGTAAACTATGAATTGTAGCGTTTTTTCATAGATTAGAGAAGATAAAACACCATTTGCATGCAGTGGTGCCCATCCCTCCTTCTCCTATCAGAATTTGGTAATAAATTTGGTGTTTTGTAGTGCTTAGGAATTGAAAGGTCATCAAGACAAGTCTTCTCATATTGTACTCATTCATTCATCACATATTTATTGAATCCTACTATGTGTCAAACAGTATTAGAAGCTTGGAAGATCCATCAATTAACAGAAGAGACAAACACCACTGCCTTCTTGGAGATTTAATTACATAACTTGTGCCCTGAGACATCAAGGAGCAAAGATCTGGCTCTACTGGTAAAGACATGACAAGACAAAGGCTGGTTTAAAATATATTTTAATTCTGAAGAGTTCCTTTTTACAATGGAAAATACACTTGTTCCAAACACATATTGCCATTGATTTATATATGAATGAGCATGAAATTTTCTCTAGGTTGTTTATATGTTACATACTTAAAAATAATGTAAAACAAATTTTGTCTATACATTACTTCAAATTTATGAATAAATCATGAATAAATATTACCGTCTCTTAAATATAACACATGCATGTGTATAAAACATATATGTATATATAAATATATACACATATATTTTAAATACATAATAGAAAGCTTTATATGCCCTTAAAATGGGAATTATTTCCAAAGAACCACTTATAAAATATAATTCTATGCAATTTCTGTACATACAAGAAAAATACATATCTCAATACATTTCTAATCAGTCACAGGATTCCTCTAACAAGATGGATTTTAAATTCCTTTTGTAGTCTTTGTTTTATTCAAGAAATATAGTTTAACTTTTATGCTATGTAGGAAGAAAATATTCTGAAATCTTCTTGCAGAGTTCAGTATTAAATTATCTTTCACTGTTGCAAACCATAATTTACAATTAATACATTCCAAAAATTATTCTTAAAACTCCAGTATTATAAATGCATTTGTTTGAACAATTATTCATTACAACTTACTCCAGTGGGTGACATGGAAATGAAGACAGGGAGAGACCAAGAGATGATATGGGAGGTAAACCAATTATAAATAAAACAAGGAAAACAAATGGGTTTGCTTAGGCTTTTTTTTGCACTTAGAAAGTTTTTAAGAAGTTTAGCTTTGAAGCTTAATCTATCAAACTAAAAATAGTTTATCTGCCAAGTAGTTATATAGAATGGGATTTTTCAATAGCATCATACCTGAAATTCTTTGTTCTCCAGGTATGTATACAAATGCTTACTTAATTGAAAAAAAAATTATAAGTTTTGAAATTTGAAAAGCATGAAAGCATGAAAGGCTTTGTTCAATTATTCAGGATTCTAAATTTAGTGGCTTTTAATTGACCTCCATTAGAGGAATGAAGGAAAATAGTAAAAAAGTTTAAAATCACTTAAGCCCATGATTTAAGAGGTCCAAGGAAATCAAAAGATTTTGCCAAGACTGAAGTTTATTCTTGAAATTTGTGCCCACAAGCATTTTCCATGAACTTTTATCTTCCAGCTCTTCAATTACTAATGGTGAACAAACTCTTGATGAACTAATAAAATTCATTAAAAAAACAATTCATATTATAAGAATAACTAAAATTAAATCCTCTTTGCCTGATATTTGGAGACTAAATTGTCATTGAAGCCTTGCTTATTTTTCTCTGTGCAGTTTGAAGTTATTGTAGTAATCCCAAAAAGAAAGATTATGCTTGTGAGCTAATCCATTCCTGTGGGTATAAGACCCTTTCACTTGGATTATGTCAGTGAGGTGGGACTCAGGTTGAGTTTCCACCCTCTCACTAGGTCTGATAAAAACGGACATACAGACACAGGAAAAGGAAGCCACTATTTTTTATCCTGCCATGTGAAAGAGGATTAGAGGATCACTTAAACATGAAACCCCCAAGAAGAGACTGGGCCTACTGAGAAGCTCGGGAGGAGATGAGCCCTGCTATATGCCTGGGAGCTTACAGGTGAATACAGGAAGAAAACGAGCAGCTGAGACTGATAGAGTGTGCTCAGAAAGAGACAAGCCCTATGCCTGGTTGCTCACAGCTGAGCTCTGGGAGCTGGGCTCTGAGGGACAGTGAGCCTGGATGGGAAGGCTGTGATTAGATAGAGATTGGTGGCCATCTTACTTTACCAAGTGCCCAGACAACAGGATCAAAAGTAGCTGACTTTGAGGAGAAAGCACCTCTTATGGCACCTCAATCTGGGCTTTTCACGGCCTTGGAACTGTAAGCTTTTACCCCAAATAAATCCCCTTTATAAAAGCCAGCCAATTTATTATATTTTACATGGGCAGCCCTTTGGCAACCTAAAACATTCTAAAACCATGATGAATTTGCACTACATGAAAACAAAACACTTATTCCAATATAAGTTATTAGACAATTATTTTTATTAGGTTATAACATGCCTTATACTTTTTTACTAAATACTCATATTGCTATTTAATTATTGAATATACATGTTTTCCCTTGGTAACTTGAGTGCAGGAACTTTAAGTCAAACTTACTTTTGATATTCTCATTATGGTGAATCCAGTAGTTTAAAGGTTGTAGATATATAATTATATGTGTTGCTCGAATGGCCTTTCTGTTCCCCTTCTATAACAAGATGTGAGGTGGAATTCGGCAATCTCTATGTAGAACAAGTCTTTGATCAAAGAACACCGTATGTACACACAGCTCATGAAACATGAAGGAAAATTAAACATAGATAAAATAAGCAACTCAATAATAGAAGCCTAATTAACAATAACTTGCATTCATGGTGTTTTTTGTTTTATGCAAGGAATTCTTTTTAAGGTTTATATATGTATATATATAAACACACACATATATATTACTTTATTTATCCACATAATAATTTATATAGCCGGTCATACCCAAGTTACCAGTTGAGAAGATGGAGGGAAAGAGCATTCAACTTGCCAAAGCTCACCAAGTGAGTTGTGATTCAACATATGCAGTCCAGAGTTCATGAGACTAGACTTTTATGGACTAGGTCTGTTCCCTGTCATTAAGGAGTGCTGGGATTTCAGAAATGAAGCCAGTTTTATTAGACTTTAGGACCACGATCTTTCTTCAGTTGTGTTATGTTGATGAGATATGGGACATTATTTTAACTTATTTCTTCTTATTTTTTCAACTGTTTTAATAATAAAAGACAACCCAGTAACTAAAATATTTGCAATACACTTCAAATTAATATTGTACACGCATTTAATTCTTTATGTATTTTGAACAATTAATTTATCTTAGAAGATATTCGTTATATGAATGAAATGCTGACCTGAAGTATAATAGAAACTAATAACTAAATTAATTTTAAGATAAGTAGTTAGGGAGAAGTTGAGAACACTTGTAAAAATTGAGCTTCCTTCCTTATGAATAGAGCTGTTTCCTTTACTCTCTAGACCCAAGTTACATTAAGGATAGCATTTATTAGCCATGTGATAGTTGTCATTGGGGTAGTTTGGTATTGTTTATGAATCCCAAAAGTAGATATTGGATTGTGTTTGTAAACTGGTCTGTTCCTCTGGGCATATTAGATTGTATTAGAATCACAGGTTTCACTTTTACATTATTAAATCAAGATTAAGGCTTTTATTTGACCGCATCATTGGGGCAACTAGGTTTGAGTCCCTGCCTACAGCTAGCCTACAGCTGTGGGCTATATTAAAACGGGTGCTCAATCAAAGAAAAAGAAGAAAATACACAGAGCCCCGCCTACAGCTAGCCTAAAGCTGTGGGCTATATTAAAACGGATGCTCAATCAAAGAAAAAGAAGAAAATACACAGAGAAGGAGAACACAGAGAGTTGAGTTTTGATGCTGGAGACCCAGGGAGAGAGCCGAGCCGCTTACCTGACAGTTTACAGCTGGCCTTGTGGAGCGGGCAGAGCAGTTGAGCCTGGAAACAGATGAGCCCAGGGAAGAGAGACAAGCCCTATACCAGCCTACAGCTGAGATGGGAAGAAGCTGGGACCTTGGAGACTTAAGAGGAAGGAGGAAGGCTGAACCCTCACAGACATTGCCCGCCATCTTGCGCCAACACATGGCAACAGACTTTGGGTGAGAAAGTACCTCTCACTGTACCTTGAGTTGGACTCTTTAGGGCCTGGTAATGGTAAGCTTCTACCCCAAATAAATACCTTTTATTAAAGCCAACAGAATTATGGTACTTTGCATCAGCACCCCTTTGGCTGACTAATACAGTCATAAACTGCTAAAGATGTCATTTTCATGACCTTTTGGTCCTCCCTAAAATTCTGTACTGTATGTCTTATTTGATCTACTTTCTAGAGGTTGCAGAAATCAGAACTACTTTTCTAGAAACAGGATTTAAGTAGCTTCAAATTCCAGACTTTTTTTCATTTTCCAAAATACTTGTTCTATAGAGTATTTGTATTCAAAACTGAGTTGGGGCTAATCTGATTTCTTTTTGATTATGGTAATGCTATGTTAGTTTTGTGTTTTCAGATAGTTACTGAACATTGTATTCCTGGATTTGATCTATTGAAAATCTGCTTGACCAAATACATTTGTCTGACCATAAAAACAATGCTTATTTAGATAACAATTAGATTACTAATGTAAAGTGTTACTTAGGTGTTACATTACCATTTGATTGTATGTGTAGAAAGGTCATTTTTATTATGAATATTAATAATTCAGTTTAGATCTTGTGACTTAAGACCAATCCAATGCTTTCATATAAGAAATCAACATTCCTTCTTAATCTTAACTTATTAAAGAACTTTATCAATTTCTTATTTTAAAAAACTGAAACCTCTCTATTCACCAAATATATTACTTAGGACAATTTTTTAAATTTCTTTGGGCCTCAGTTTTCTCATCTGTAAAATAGGACATCAAAAATATTTACATCATAGGATTATTATGAGTATTAAATGAGTTTGTATGTGTAAGAAAATTGCAAGACATAAATATAGTTGGAGCCTGATAAATGTTAGCTACAATTTTTGTCAAGAGCTTTGATTTTTGTGGAGTTATTTCTCTTCACAAAAGTCAAGTGCATGCAAAAGGAATAGAATTGTGAACACCCTTTTTAGATTAAATGGTCTAATTTTCTCATTTAAATTTATGCAATTTATTTTTAAAATTAAGATGATAAGCATTTGTTTTGTTGCATATTTTATATTGTCAGCTATTATAATCATACTAACTTTTAAAATTAACATCAGCTTATATGTGTCTAGCAAGTTCCATGCAACATGGAGTTTTTGTTTTTGTATTCCACTGAGCTAGAACACTTACTAAAAGATTAGTGTACAAAGCACAATAAAAAGTCATAAATATCACAGTTTTATTGAATTATAACAATGAAATGTGGTTTTCTTCAATCTTTGAAGCTAGTTAAATTTCTTTTAGGCTGCTTCATGGAAGTGCATATTGATTTCTTGCAGGAGCATGTACAATATTCTTGCTGCTTGCATGTATCTTTCTATGATCATTAACCCTGGCTCACTTACTGGGGATTATTGTTTAATTGATGCAAGAAAGTTGTATGTTTCTTTTTTAAATTTCTTAATGAGAGACTTATACTTAAGGCCATAAAAAACATTGTATCCATTATCATCATTGGCATTTAAGGAGAAGAATTATCACCTGTACAAAATACTCCCATGTGATTCAGAGAAATATTGTTTCAGCATGTATCAACAAATAAGCATAAGTTCATATTTATTTATACTGAGGGATGAAAAAAATTTATATTTCAGAACCAAACTCATTTATCTTTCTTCAACTGTGAATTTAAGTCTACAAAAATGGGAAACTATAATCTAAATAACATTTCTGACATATTTAAGTAAACACATTAATTTGTTTATACTGATGATTTGATAGACATAAGAATTTCTATTTATTTTAAAGCTTATTGTCTCAATATCTTTCAAATTTCAGCTCCATTTAAAAAACATTTATTTAGTACTTACAGTTCCCAGAATTGAGTTCTGTTCTGGGAGTAAAATATTAAAATATATATTTCGTACACTCCACGAACTTATTGGTAACAGGTAAAAAAACCAAAGTTACAGTGGTTCCTCTGTAGATGTTATTAATTGGTTTCAGAAGGTGCAGCGGGTACCAAAAAATGAGTACCAAACAAAATTTTCCCATAAAGAATAATGTAAATAAATTTAATGTGTTCCCAAGCCAAAGACAATGCATATTTTTAAGGAAATATGTAAAACAGTAGGGTTGGATATCATTACTTTCTATGATAAAAAAACCTAAAAATTAATAAATACTTAGATTAAATAAAATATAAACTTCATTTTCCCTCTACTGAGAAGAGTCCATGGCCTAATGGGATGATGGGAGGAGAATGGTGAGGAGAAGAGGCTACATGGAGTGTTGCTTGGAAGGAAAGTCCCCCTCCAATAGAACATCAGGTACTTGCACATCACGTGTTCTTTCTCTTTTCTGCTTTGGCAGTTTGATATTATTTATGAATTCCAAAAAAGAGATTTTGGATTATGTTTGTAAACTGGTCTGTTCCTCTGAGTGATACCTTTTGACTGTATTAAATTCAGAGGTTTCACTTTTACTTTATTAAACAAAGATTAGGGCTTTGACTTGACCACATCATTAGGGCATGCAGGGTTGAGTTCCCACCCCCTTGGGCTGTATAAATGGATGCTGAGTCAAGAATATGATAGTAGATACACAGGAGAAGAACACAGAGGAATAGACAGTGCTCCATAGACATTGGCAGAGGCCCCAGGAAGAGAGATGAGCTTCATCCCAGCTGAGATCAGAAGAAGTCACAGAGCCTTAAGAGGAAGAAGAAGGCTCAAACTTTACAGAAACCAGCAGCCATCTTGCTCCAACATGTGGCAACAGGCTTTGGTGAGGGAAGTAACTAAATCTTTGTGGCCTTGTGACTGTAAGCTTCTACCCCAAATAAATACCTTTTATAAAAGCCAACAGATTTCTGGTATTTTGCATCAGCACCCCTTTGGCTGACTAATACATCTGTTATTTTTCAAATTGCACTACAGGCTCTGACACACTTTTTCACCTTCACTAAAAACTTCTCAATGAGGAATGCTTCTGTCTTCTTTTCGGAATTCCCCGAAAGTGTGAAATTGTTTGGCATTCAATAAATTCACGTTTCCTTTTGTCAGAGCTTTGTCCAGATGGTACTTCTCCACAAAATTTTGAACTTCTGCCTATTTTGCACACATTTCTTTAATCAAGGAACCGGGAACATCCTCCCTTATCTCCTCCTCACCTGAAGAAGTCTCCTCAGCCACCTCTTGTTGCTGCTCCTTCTGTAGTTCCTGTGACTCCTCAGTGCTGAGCTCTTCACGATGTTTCTCCACTAACTCCTCATCAGCAGCATCAACCTCCTGACCCATGATTGGCCCAAAGACACAATATCCTGCAAAACTGCACCCTCTGTACCTGCAGGATGGGGGTCAGCCTCAAACCCTTCAAAGTCTCTATGAGGCACAGCTTCTGGCCACAGATTCCTCCGTGCTGAATTCTTTATCCTGTAAGAGACTTGGTTCCAAGTCTTATCAACAAGGTTAAGGCAGTGCAGGATATTGAAATGCTCCTTCCAGAATTCTGTGAGGACCAACTGGGTGTCAGAGGTGATCTCACCGCACCTCTGGAAAAGCACCTTGGTATACAACTTTTTGAAGTTTGAAATGGCTTGCTGGTCCATGGGCTAGATGACAAGAGTAATGCTGGGGGAACCTTACAGTGATGAAGCTGAACTCCTCCAGTAACTCATCCTCCAAGCCTAGAGGGTGGGCAGGCACGTTGTCCAAAAGTAGGAGAGCTTTCAGAGGTAAATCTTTCTCCAGCAAAATTTTTTTTTCACTAAGGGACCAAACACTTCATTTATCCACTCAGTGAAAAATTGCCTTATGACCCAAGCTTTGCTATTTGCCCTCTACATCACGTGAAGTTTGCTTTTTACGACATTATACTTCTTGAAAACTCATGAGTTTTCACTATGAAAGACTAGTAGAGGCTTGAGTTTTAAGTCTCCACTAGCATTCCTACACAGGAGAGTGAGCCTGCTCTTCATTGGTTTGTAGCCTGGTAATGCCTTCTCCTCTTTTGCATTGTAGGTTCTACTCAACATTTTTTTCCGAAAAACTGCAGTCTCATCACCGTTAAAACTTGGTGGGGTATAACACCTCAGCCTCTATGTAGTCTTGAAATTCACTGACAAATTCATCAGCAGCCTTTTTATTAGCACTAGCTGCCTCGCCATGCCTCACGACACTGTGGATTCTGGTCCTCTTTATAAAATTATCAGACCAGCTGTGGCTGGCCTTAAAATCTTCTACACTTACTTCATTTGTTTCAGGTTTGTTTTTCAAAAGATCGGCATGCAACACTTTCACTTTTTCACATATGATGGCTTCAGACACACTGTCCCCAGCTAACTGCTTCTCATTTACACAAATTAATAACAGCTGAGTGTTTGGAAATGCTGCTTAGTTACTGCTTTAAGTCCTTTTGCAACATCAGCCTTTTTTCTGCTTCTTTATTATTAATGATGGTGGAGACTATTGTTCTAGGCATATCATATTTCCAAGCAAGATCAGTAATGCAAATATCACTCTCATATTTACTTATTATTTCTTTTATTTTTCCTCAATGGTGGTGCAAAGTAATTTTCTTTTTTGCTCAGTGCTATCACTGCTCATTTTCTTAGGACCCATGATGAGGAAAAAAAAAAGCAAAAATACACAAAATGACCACAGAAGCGAAGATAAGACTGCAATGGGATGTGCACAAGGCAAGAACTACCACATGAGTAACACATGACCCTTTGTTTTGGCTGGAAAGGGTAGTGAGTCACTAGGCAATTGACACCTACAAGTTCTAGCTTGCATGAGTCCCAAACAAACGATGAGTACTGGGACAAAATTTCTGCGTCAAAATGCATTAAGTACCAAACTCAACGAGTTTCAAAGCAATTACGTGCTGAGGTATGACTGTATATTGTAATAGATCTTAAAGAGAGACATTTCCTTAAGATGCTAAGAGAATACAGCAAGGAAAATTAGCCCTACAATCAATTTCAAGGAAGCCTTAAGCAAAGAAGTCTACCTGTAAATCACATTTCCTCAAAACTGAAGATAAATTTTGTAATAGATATCATTTATGTCTTACTAATGTCAAACACTTCATTTACATTCCCCATAATGCTCACAGCAATCCTGCAATGGAGTCAATACTATCTTTAGTATATAAATGAAAAAGCTGATTTTCAGATGCTTCTTACAATTTTCAAAGATTACACATTAGTAAATCAAGATCCAGTATTCAAATATAGGAAAAAAGAAAGTATCATGGTCTTTTCACATAAGATGACATTTACAATTAGCAAAGTTTGACTTACTTGGGAATTGCTGCAAGAATTTCACTATTGTTTCAGCCTCTTTGCTTTTTTGTGCAATAAAAAAAGTGATAAGGTCCTCTCTCTACTTGAAACTGAGTCCAAGGGATTGATCTATGGTAGGCATTGATGAACAAAATTCAATGTTCTTCATCTGGGAAAATTCTGGAAATCAGACACAAAGAGAGAACATTTCCTATCTTAACCTGGAAAATGTCGATAATGTCATGAAAAAGTTTGCTTCTATTGAAAAAGATTTTCCAATAAAGTGAAGTGAACCAAAGCAACATGATGTAAGTAATCAAGGACAATCATGTAGTAAGATGATGCACATAAATGAGGAAGATTCCCCTCAGAATAAACAAATAAACCTTGATAACAAGAAAAGTGACATCAGCTCATATTTTAGATTTTGGATATTCAATTGTTGGATATTTAAGAAATACATTTTGATATTACATATTCTGGGAAAGCAGCCTTTGTTATACAGACTTTAGAAAATAAATTCTCTAGACCTGAATTAATTTAATTCTATTCACATGTTCCATTTGAGATATCAATTTAGTAATCATGTATAGTGAATGGTACATGCTCAAAAATGTTTTAAATTAAGAACCACCTCTCATTATCTTCTACACAAACTAAGCATGCATTTCTTAGGTAACCGTCATCTTTTAAAATAGGATTAGTCACAGATTCCTCTACATTTAATCCTTCCAATAGATAAAAGAATGTATTGTTATACATTTATTTTACATGTGACTGAATGTTATCATTTGATGTTTATTACCAAAGGAAACACTGAAAATTATAATTAAATTGAACATATAATTAGAACTTTGTTTCAAGAAGACAGTCATGCCACTGATAGTCCAGTAGCAAAATGGCAAACAAAGAATACTTAATGATATTGCTAAACTCTACTCCTGATAGTCCTGAAAAGCATATAATTAAATTTGGGGATCTGTTTCCTGAACATCACCTCTAAGGTGTAAACAAGTTCAGACAAGGCCACAGATAGCTGGTGTATAGGTTACAGCCAGGTCTCCTTCACTAAAGAATGTTTGCTAAAGATTTATTAGGTAAATGTAAAGCCCTCATGACTTAAGAAAGCCCAATAAATTATTTTTGGCAAGAAAATGTAGAACAACCACACATGAAGGGCCAGAAGAAAATATTAAAATAATACAGAAAAGCTGTGAACTCAGGTATAGAGGGTGACAATTAGTACAACAACTTGCCAATTGAATGCTGGATGGCTCATTTTATACAAAGCTTTACACAGCCTGGTGGAAATGTGATATTCTTAAAATCAGTGTTAATTTCTTAATACAACAAGGAAGCCCCCAATCACAGTGGAAGAAACATTATGTTGGCATGGAGCTTTTATTTTGACAAAATTATTCATTCATTCATTTGTTCATCCATACATCCATTCATTCCTTTCAGCTAACTTTATTAACCATCTGTCCTTAATGCAGGGAATAAAAAAGTTCAGAAATATATAAAAGTTCTTGCTTTAAATTGTTTCATTATCTAGTGGGAAAGACATACCTATAGAAGACAATTAGAAAAAAACTTTGGGGAGTGTATATGGGGACCCAGGTCAAGGCTTCCCCTAAGCCCTCAGCACATAGCTGCCTGCATGATCAAGACATAAGTTAAAGATTAACAACCCTCCCCAGAGGGGAAAGGATACAGATTTGGTATTGTAAACCATAATATCCTCAGAGTGGTAAAATTTCATTCTTTCAATAATATCACCAGACCCCATATGTGCTGTCATGGGACCCTAGAAGGAACTCTGTTCTCAAACCCTATGAAATGTCTTATGTTCTGAAACCCCTTATATCACTCCTCATTTTCCCATCACTTTGTGGAGTGCTACCTTCATTCTCCAGACTGCCACCACCAGAGACTCTCTCCTGCCCAAGTCCAAATAAAGCTTATGCCTGACTCAGTGCCAGGTGCATTCTTTGGTCTTGTGGCAGCCCCAACCCTTCAGGAGTTGGGTTGGAGCAATTGCCAAGCCATGAGCCAGGAGACCAAAGAACCACCAGCAGTAAGGGGCATGAGCTCAGGGAAAGGAGACTCGGTGGGGGAAATCCTGGGATGGCCTATAACAACTATGTAGGGAGGGATGACTGACTGTCTTCCTGGACAAGTGGGAACTGCCAGGGATACCCTAAACACTCCAGCAGGTATCCTGGCTCTGCTACAACAGGTAGCAGAACAGCTAGACTTAAATGAGCAAAAGGGGGGCCACCAGATAGTGATGGCTATAGCATGGCCCCTATTAAGAGACTTGAAGGTGGTTACCAAGGCAAAAAAAAGTGGCAAAGGCCTCTATACACCACTTAGAAGAAGATTTAAAGTTAGAAAGGGATATGGACTTATCACAGGCAGAAATAAAAGATTCTTTAACTGATTGAGAGTTGATTATCAGTTAAAAACCCTGGATTGTAGACATGCTCAAGGTAGGGTCTCAGGCTGCCTTCAGTCCAGGTCCGGAGGGACCCTAAGGCATGGGATCCTATGAACTCACCTCAGATGAGGAGAAAGGTGAGGAAAGGGAAGTGGAAGAAGATGAGGAGCCCCAAGTGTGCACCTTTTAATACAACAGAGTGGAAGTCATGCAAGACCAACTCCCTGGGGTCCAACATTTCCAAACCCCCAAGAAGAAGCTATATAAAACCTTGAGGGACTATGTTGCTGCTGAGTTGGGTGATTTGGGGCAAAGTTACAGGCAGAGACCTAAAGAGTCCCTGCCTAACTGGCTTCTAAGATTATGGGACACTGGAGTGGAGGGAGTTGTACTATCTGGGGTGGAAATGAGTAAATTGTCAACCATTACTACTCACCCTTTTCTATATCAGTGTTTTTATACTGCTTCTAGTGAAACATAAACAGTGTTGCTATTGGTATGGCTGGTTGGTGGATGCAACACTGCCTGGCCTAATGAAGGGGATATACTCCATGCCACTCCTCATTGGCAATTAATGGAAGAAGTACAGGATGTTTTTATAGGAATTGAGGATGAAACATGCCATTTATGCTGCTAACTTCATGGGGCCTGACACCGGAACTTTAACTGCAGGAATGAAAGATACTGTGCTACACCCTGCTCCCACTCTTTATTATGGACCTCTGGTGTCAGTCCTGAGCCCCCTAGTGGGGCAAACTGTGTCAAGAGCTGTGCAGGCTATAGCAGACTTAGGGGCATTGGAAAGGCTGCAGAGAAATGAGGCTGGGGTCTGGGTGGTAGGGAAAGAGCTCCAAGGTCATAATGGCCCTAATTGTGTGTTACTAAAGCAAATGTGGATAGATCTTATTGCAGTGGACACCAAGCTAGAAAGAACTGATAGGCAACCCAACAAGATTTTAGTTAGACTTTGGAGCAATGTCCCTAAGAATAAGAGATTTATGAATCTGTCCCTTCAGAATGCTGAGGGAGAAGAGAAACTAGGAAGAAAGCTGCCACACAAACCCTGGAGGCTTTCCACTTCCCCAATAGAAATCTGGCAGGCACCCTTCCCCCTACCATAGGGGAGAGGTCAAGAACCCTGAGTAAGAAGAGTAACTGAGAATCCAGGAAACATTGACCCCATGTAGAGTTTACTATTTATTGGTCCCCTACTAATCAACCATGAGTAATAGCCTTACTAGTCATGGGTGCTGAATATACTTTAATTCGTCGCAGTGTAGCATGATTCCACAGGCCAGTGCTGGCTAAAGATGGCTATAGGGGAAAAACAATTTCTGCTAAGCAATTTTTTAATTTTGTAAAAATTTAGTTTTACAAATTGGGCAATTACCTCTCCAAAGATATACAGCTTATATTTCTTTTATACCCATATATATTTTAAGAACTGACATTCTCCAGAATGCTACATTACAGATACTATAGGAGAATTCCACCTCCAGTGCAGAGTAATGAAGGTGGTGCTAAGGGGACAAGCTAAGTGGTCCCCAGTGAAGGTGCCCTCACCCTGAAGACTTGTGGTGACCAACCAGTACAAACTCCTGGTGGGGAACACCAGGAAATTACTACTACAATTATGGAATTAGAAGGCACGTGGATAATAATAACTACCCGCAGTCATTTCAATAGTCCTGTATGGCCAGTACGAAAGCCTGTTGGAACATGGCACATGACAGCAGTTTATCAGAATTAAATAAAATAACACCACTGCTGTGTGCAGCATTCCCAAACATTGCTGGTTTATTTCAAGAACTTAGTACAGTTATGTCACTATCCCTTTGTTTTAGATCTTGCTAATACTTTTGTTAGTATCTCCTTAGACAAGTCAAGCCAACCTGCATTCGTCTTGAAGTGGGAAGGCCAACAACTTTTCCAGTGCTTCCCCAAGGCTATATGTATAACCCAACCATTTGTCATGGTCTCTTGGCAAATGATCTGTCCATGTGGAAGAAACCTGTAGCTGTAACCCTATTTTATTATATTGATGATATATGTTAGTGAGTAACTCTCTTTCAGAATTAGAAGGAGCATCAGAGACAATAGTATCTCATCTTGATAGCTGGGGATGGGCAATCAATTGGGACAAGTTGCAAGGCCCTGGCTGCTCTGTCAAATTCTTGCATGTTGTTTTGTCAGGTAAGACAAAAGCTATACCCTCTACTGTAATAGATAAAGTACAATGTTCCCCCACACCACAAACTCCAAAACAATTAATGGCCTTTCTGGGGTTGTTGGGGTACTGGAGACCATTCATCCCTCATTTAGCTCAAATATTGAAACCATTGTATATACTAATCAGTAAATACATGGGAATTGGGGGACCCCCAGCAGGCTGCTTTTGAAGAAGCAAAGAGGGCAACAGCACAGGCTCAATCAGTGTGTGTGTGGGGTGGACCTGACTTACCCTATGAATTGGATGTGGCCAGCACCAGTGTTAGCTTTGGTGGGGTTTGTGGCAAAGATGACATTCTAAATGTGTATCCCTTGAATTTTGGTCACAATTATGGAAAGGGCTGAATTACAATATAACCCCTTAGAGAAGCAGTTATGTGCATTATACAATGCTTTGTTGCAAGTGGATGGTTTAACCCAAAAAATTCTCCAGTCATTCTGAAGATGGCCATCCCTATGCAGGGGTGGATTGCAGATACTGGGAACAAACCTCACTCTGGCAGTGAGCAGTTAAGTACCTTAACAAAGTGGAAAGCTTACCTGCTGCAGCACAGTGTCTTCAACACTAGCCCTTTAAGTACTGAAATGCATGAGATCCTAGGCCCAGTAGCTTACATGGAAGATTCTTCAGCTGAAATTACAACCCCCAAGGTGGCCTTTGAAGTGCTCACTAAAGAAGGCATAGAAATAGTTCCAGAGGATGCATGGTACATGGACAGTTCAGCTAGTGGACAGCCTCCCATGTGGGTGGCTGTGGCTGTGCAGCCCAGCACTGGCACTATTTTGTGGGAAACAAACACCATGCAAAGCAGTCAATAAGCTGAATTAAGAGCTGTGTGGATGGTTATAGTACATGAGCCCAGGAGCACATTAACAATCTGTACCAATAGATGGGCAGTCTACATAGGCCTTACCAACTGGATGGCAACTTGGAAACAAGAAAAATGGACTGTCATGGGCCACCCTTTGTGGGGAAGAGGTCTATGGAAGGACATCTGGGACACCTGCCAGCAGCAACAGGTAACTCTCTATCATGTCCCTGACCCCTCTTCTAACACCCCACCTCTGGAATGTTGAGCAATACTATTAAGACCTGAGAAGTGGCAGAATTGCTCCACAAAAAAAGTGGACAACATGTTTACCAGACCCTCTGGCACCCAGACCAGCAATTCCAGCTGCCTGTCACTCCCCAGCAGTTTGTCGACATCACCCACAAGCGTCTATCATGCTCACTCCAGCAACTGCAGCAATTACCTCACTGGATGGGATATATTGGCCAAGCACAGACCCCATAACACGATGGCAAGTGGATTACATCAGTCCCTTCCCACTCTTGGAAGGGGCAAGGTATGCTTTCACTGCTGCAGGCACCACCAAGGGACTCTTGTTGGCCTTTCCAGTAGGAAGAGATGACCATTGGGCTACTATTTGCTGCCTCAGAAAAGTAAGTGCCCTTTACAGGATGCCAGCCCAAACTGGCAGTGACCAAAGAACTCCATTTACTGGTGACCTCACACAGTCTTGGGCAATGGACCAAGATAATGCTTGGACTTTCCATTCACCCTATAACCCCACTGGTGCAGGCCTTATAGAAAGGATGAATGGCCTTTTAAAAGAACAAATAAAAGGCAATAAGGCATCTTTTCAACAATGGACTAAGGAGCTATATCCAGTCTTTACTAGTTTAATTCAGTGCCCGGGGCTGAGGCCCCTGCTCCAGTTTAAATGGTAACCAAAGGACTGATGCAGGTGTTGAGAATACAAGTTAAAGAGCCAGCCATCCTACAGCCCAAAAGAGACAGTAAATACTAATCTGCTGTTGCCTATGTTTCAAACTATACAAACTGGGGAAAATGAAGTCCTTTGGCAATGGTACTGGCTATGCAGCCTCGCTGGTTGGGAATCTTAATCTCATGGGGAAGAGGAATCACCTAAAACACTGTTATAAACCACAGTTTATACAAAATTGACAATAAAAACCTTTATTAATAATCTGCAGCCTCGTATTCTACCTGGGGCCCTGTGTGTTTCTATGTGGACCCTCCTTATGCCTAAACTAGTTTTTGATGTCACCGTAGAAAACTTAAGAGAATTTAGAAGGGGAAAATGTATGGTATTGTAAGCCTTGTTATAAGACTCCCCTACCTGGAACTTTGTTATCTACTAATGGAAATGTATAATGTTAGACCAGCATGATTTGCCCCTGATTTTTCCCCATAAACATCTTCCTTTTTGCTTGTAGTGCCTTAGCCAATAGACAAACAGTGGACTTAGGCAGTAACCCATGCCCATAATTGAACCCCATGTTGGATTTGCAAAGACTTGTCTTCTTTGTATGCTACTGGCCTTCCTTAGACCATAACTCCTGAAAATTGGAGAGCATGGAACACCTAGCTGGGATGACAGAATATGACCCATCAACAAGTTTGGAACAAGACCTTCTCATTTAAGACTGAAATCTTGCTGAAGTACTTCAATGAGACCCGCAATTATATTTTTTTTCCCTTGTAAGGGAATAGGTGAATAAGTATAGGCCATTATTAGAATATTCTGTTGTATTAGTCAGCCAAAGGAGTGCTAATGCAATGTACTGGGAATCTGTTCATTTTAATAAAGGGTATTTATCTAGGGTAAAAGCTTGCAGTTACAAGGCCCTAAAGAGTCCAGCTCACGGTACCAGAAGAGGTATTATCTCACCCAAAGTGTGTTGCCACATGTTGATTCAAGGTAGTGGACAATATCTGCAAGGGTTCAACCTTCCTTTTTCCTCTTAAGGATCTATGGGCCCAGCTTCTTCCAATCTTAGCTGAAGGCTGGCATAGGGATCAACTGCTCTGTTCTCTTCACAAGGTCAGCTGTAAACTATCAGGAGAATGACTCATCTCTCCTCCAAGGACTGCAGGATCCTCTTCTGTGTCTATGGAGTTCTCTTCCTCTTTTCTCACATCTGCTTTTGTGTATCCACTTGATTGAATGTTCATTTCTATAGCCCACCAAGGGCATGGGGACTCAACCCTGCATACCCTAATGACATAGTCAAATCCAAACCCTAATATTAACCAAGTAAATGTAAAGCATTTGAGTTTAAGTCAATCAAAGGGTATCATGCCCAGAGGAACAGAGCAGTTTACAAACATAAACAATATCTCTTTTTTTTTTTTGAAATTCATAATATCAAACTCCACCCTCTGAATTCCAAAAAGATATTAAAATATTCCAGAAAACCTTAAATCAATAACAATGCTAAGTACAAAATCACATCACAATCATTTTATAGAAATACAGTTTGTCTTGGGTCAAAGTCCTGTCTGGCTGTAGACCTCTTAAACTTACAAAAACAATTTATCTGCTTCTAAAACACAAAGGGACAAACAAAAGATAAACAATTGCATTGCCATAAGGGGAAATTGGAAGGGAAGCATGAGTCACTGGGCCCCTACATTTCCGAAAACATGCATTTCATAATTCATTAGATTTCAAAGTCTCACAATGCTGGTTTCTTCTCCCTGGGTCCTCATGGAGGCTCACCCTATCCACAGGCTTGCCCAATAGACATTTTCTTGTTTCTACACTCATCAAGCATCTAGGTTGTGACCAGTCATCAGACTTCACCCTCCCCAAAACTTGGGGAATGTGCTCCACTCTCACTGTAGCCTGGGGCAGCAAAACTCTCCCTGAACAGCAGACTAGAATATCCACTCTCTTCAACTGCCAAAGCAAACTCACCCTCTCTGTACAAATGGCTCAAAGAGATGTCTTAATTCCAGACCTCAGCTTCTATGGTTTTCCTCTTAATGCTGTTTTCCCTTCCATCTTTCCCCTAAATGTCTCTTTCAGTACAGGCTGACCATGTTATTTTCTCATACAGTGCTCTCAAAAAGCTTGTTGGTTTAGCGTGCAGGAAGCAGGGGTCCAAGCCATCAGACAATAAGACTTTCTGCAAGTCTTTCATAGTTAACGGCATTTTCAATACTGATTTACAAGTTCTAAGTTTAGTGGAGTCCTCAAATGGGACACCATCATCTGAGGACTTGCTTTACAGAGGCTTGGAATTTCTGGAACCAGTTTCTGTTTTCTTTGTGCTCAACTATTCAGTTATCGGCTTATTTCTTTCCTCTAATATTTTGCTATAAGCTGCAAGGAGAAGCCAAGCTGCATTTTCCACATTTAGTTGGGAAATCTCCTTGGCTTTATGTCCAAGTTCATAATTTTCAAATTCTTCATCCCATACAACATCAGGAGTCAATCTTCCTAAGTTCTCTGCAACTTTAAATCACAGATCACCTTTCCTCCTGTTTCCAGTAATAGTTTCATCATTTACTTCTAAGGCCTCATCAAAAGTCTCTTTAGTGTCCTTATTCCTACCAATAGTCTCTTCAAAGCTTTTTCAATTAAGCATCTCAAAATTTCTCCAAAAAAATACCCCTTAAGCATTTTCAATTAAGCATCTCAAAATTTCTCCAAAAAAATACCCCTTACCCATTTATAAAACCGTTCTAGCATTTTGGTAATTGCAAAAGCACCTCCCCACTTCTGTTACCAAGTTGTATTATTCAGGGTTCTCTAGGGACACAGAATCAACAGGAGATATCTGTAAATAGTACAAGGTTTTATAAAATTCTCTCACATGACTGTGGGGATGCACAAGTCCAAATTCCATAGGCAGGGTGCAAACCAGGGACTCCGATAAATGTCCTTGATGAGCTCCCAGGAGACGTTGGCTGTCCAAAGTCAAGCTGGAAAATTCTCTCTGAAAGCTGAAATCATTTCCTCTTTTAAGGCATTCAACTTATTGGGTAAAACAACACTCATTGGTGATGGCAATCTCCTTGGTTGATTTAGATGTAATAGCCATTTATGCAATAAACTCACTGATGACTGATGTCCATAAATGTCCTTGTATTACAATTATCCCAGTGTTTGCTTGACTAAACAACTAGGCACAATTACCTGGCCGAGTTGACACATTAGCCTAACCATCTCAACTGTAAGTGGTGGCTTAGGATGGTTAACAGCTGAGTCTGTCACCGTAGATGGCATCGCCCCTGTCTACTTGGAATGAAAAGAGGGAATCAGTGATGTGGGGGTGTTTACCCCCTCATTAATTTTACTATTAAACTAGAAAACAATAGTCTATTCCAATGGCAGATCTCTTGCCACTCATTTGCTGGGGTCTACCTGTCCCCTAAGGATTCCTATGGAACTGTGGGCAAAATGGGTTGCCATATTTGCATTATAACTGGACCAGATGATGCATGTGGGGACAGCCTTGTGTCCCTGCCACCCTATATGACTCATTACCCCATATTCCTAGTAATTGGGAAATGATCAAGAACTGCTTTTGCACTTCAGTAAAAAATGCTGTTGTAATTTTTATGGGAATTATGTTAAGTATGTAAATCCATTTCAATAGGATAGACATCTTAATAATCTTTTGTCTTCCAAGCCATGAACATGGAATATTTATCCATTTACTTAGATCTTCTTTGATTTCCTTTAACAATTTTGTGTGATTTTCTATGTACAAGTCCTTTACATCCTTAGTTAAATTTACTCCTAGATATTTGATTCTTTTAGTTGCTATTGTAATTGGAATTATCTTCTTGAGTTCCTCCTCAGGTGGCTATTGTACAGAAATGCTACTGATTTTAGGATGCTGACTCATATCCTGCCACTTTACTGAACTCATTTATCAGCTCTAGCAGCTTTGTTGTAGATTTTTCAGGACTTTCTATGTATAGTATCATGACATCTGCAAATAGTGAAAATTTTACTTCTTTCTTCCCAATTTGGATTCCTTTTATTTCTTTTTTTTTTTCCTAAGTGCTTGAGCAAGTATTTCTCATACAATGTTAAATAAATGTGGTGACAGTGAGAGTCCTGTTCTTGTCCCAGCTCTTAGAGGGAAAGACTTTAGTATTTCACCATTGAGTATAATGTTAGCTGTGGGTTTTTCATATATATCCTTTATCATGTTGAGGAAGTTTCCTTCTATTCATATTTTTTAAAGTGTTTTTTTTTTCAAGAAAGGATGCTGTATCTTGTCAAATGCTTGTTCTGCATCAATAGAAATGATCATGTGATTTTTTTATTTTGATCTGTAAATGTGGTGTATTACATTGATTTTCTTATGTTGAACCTTCCTTGTATACCCGTGATAAAACCCACTTGATCATGTTGTATAATTTGTTTGATGTATTGTTGAATATGATTAGCAAGTATTTTATTGAGGATTTTAGTATCTAAGTTCATTAAAGAGACCGGTCTGTTGTTTTCTTTTCTTGTTGCATCTGTACGGGGATTTGGTAATAGGGTAATGTTGGCATCATAAAATGAGTTAGGCAATGTTCCCCCCACTTCTATTTTTTGAAGGTTTTAAGTAGGATTGGTTTTAGTTCTTTCTAGAATGATTGGTAGAATTCACCCATGAAGCCATCTGCTCTTGGGATTTTCTTAGTTGGGAGATTCCTAATGACTAATTCAATCTCACTACCTGTGACAGGTCTGTAGAGTTCTTCTTCTTTCATCAGTGTAGGTGGCTTCTGTGTTTCTAGAAATTTGTCCATTTCATCTAAGTTATCCATCTTGTTAGATGGATACAATTTTTCAAAATATCTTCTTATGATACTCTATTTCTGTGGGATCAGTGGTGATATACCCTTTCTTTTTTAATTTTATTTATTTGCATCTTCTCTTTTTTTCTTTGTTAATCTAGCTAAGAATTTGTTAATTTTTTAAAATTATCTCAAAGAACCAGCTTTTGGGCTTTCTTTCCTAGTGTTTTTTTATCCTCAATTTCATTTAGTTCTTCTCTAATCTTTGCTATATCCTTCTTTTTGCTTGTTTTGGGATTAGTTTGTTGGTCTTTTTCTAGTTTCTTCATGTGCGAAATTAGGTCATTGATTTTATCTCTTTCTTCTTTCTTAATATAGATAGCTATGGCTATAAATTTCCCTTTCAGCACTGCTTTAACTGCATCCTATAAGTTTTTTTCTCATATTTTGTTTTCTCATTTTCATTTGTTTCAAGGTAGTTATTTCTTTTGCAATTTCTTTCTTGACCCACTCTTTAAGAGTGTGTTGTTTTACTTCCATATACATTTTCCCTATTCTGGTTCTTTGCTGCATATTAATTTTCAGCTTCATTCCATTGTGGTCAGAGAAATAACTTTGTATACTTTTAATATTTCTAAATTTGTTGAGACATTTTCTGTGACCTAGCATGTCATAATTCCTGGAGAATGATCCATGTGCACTAGAGAAGAATTTATATACTGCTGTATTTGGTTGTAATGTTCTGTACATATCTATTAGGTCTAGTTAACCTAACATAGTATTCAAGGCCTCTGTTTCTTTATTAACCCTCTGTTGCAATGTCCTATGTAATGGTGATAATAGTGCTTTAAAGTCCCCCACTATAATTGTAAAGGCATCAATTTTTCCCCTTAATTTTGCCATTGTTTGTCTCACAAAATTTGGGATTAGGTGCATAAATATTAGGTGCATAAATATTTATGATTGTTATTTCTTCTTGATATATTAGCCCTTTATTAATATATAGTGTCCTTCTTTATCTCTTACAATAGTTTTGCATTTAAAGTGTATTTTGTCTGATATAAGCAGAGCTTTTTCTGCCCAGTTTTGGTTATTGTCTGCATGTAAAATCATCTTCCGACCTTTTACTTAACAACCTCCTTGTGTACTTGGGTCTAAGATGAGTTTCTTGTAGACAGCATATAGACGGATCATATTTCCTTATCCATTACATCAATCTGTGTGTTTTGATTGGAGAGTTTAATCTATTAACATTCAATGTTATTACTGTTAATGCAGTACTTATATTAGCCACTTTTTCTTTAAGTTTAAATATATAATGTTGTTTTTCTTTATCTTTCATCCCTTTTAGTTATTCTTACTAATAATCTTTGTTTCTATACTCCGCTACAACCCTCTCTCTCCTTTTCTTCCCTTTCAACCTGCAGAACTCTCTTTAGTATTTCTTAAAGGGAAGGACTCTTGTTGACAGATCTCTCAATTTGTTTATCTGTAAATATTTTGAACTCTCCTTCACTTTTGAATGCCAGTTTTTCCAGATACAGAATTCTTGGCTGAAGTAGTTTGTTTCTTTTAGCACCTTAACTATGTCATACTAATGCCTTCTCACCTACATGGATTCAGATGAGAAATCTATACTTAATCTTATCAAAATTCCATTATATATGAAGTGAGTCAGGAAATCATTCCAGAGGTTGTGCTTATGCATGTGACAGAAGGATCTCACTGACTGCCAAAGTAAACAGTGCCTCAAGCACAGGTGCTCTTGAGAGCTCTAGAGACATCAATACACTATAGGCCAAGCAGACAACCCCAGGAAATCAGTACCCTGTTGGTTGGCCTTACCTTGGAATATATGATAACCCATTTACCTACTCTATCAGAGTTAGACCCATTTATATTTTTCCTATACATGGTTCTTTTGCCCAGTTTGTTTGAACATATAATTAGCACTATACTCATTAAATATATGTCCCAGAGACTTAAATCTTCCAGCTGTTCATATGCTGGTAGAGACCTGAATCTCAGCAGAATTGTAGCCAACACCTACTCTCTAGTTCATTGGTCTCACCCAGGACATCTAACAAAATGATGATGGACAACACCCTTCCCCCCAAAAAAAGAAAAGGTCTAAAACTGCAAGCAAGACAGTTCCATCCATTTGCCTGATGAGATCTAAACCCCCTTTCAATTGGAAGCAGAGTGGGCATGATCATCTCAAAATCCTCAAGATTGAATAATGAACAAACATAAGGGGGAATGCAACTATGGACTAAAGTGGACTTATTATAAATCTAGTAATAGAATAACTTGTAACATTTATATAAAGAGAGTGGCCACCAGAGGTTCTGAAGGGAGGAATGGGAAGAATTCATGTAATATGGGGCATTTGGGGGACCTTGGATTTGTTCTGCATGATATTGCAATGACAGATACAAGTCATTATACATTTTGTCAAAACCTATAAAATTGTGTGGTGCAAAGTCTAAACCATAATGTAAGCTATAGACCATGGTTTGTAGCAATGCTTCAATACGTGTTCATAGATTGTAACAAATATACCACACTTATGAAAGATGTTTTAATGGGGGGAGTGTGGGAGGGATAGGGGTTTAGGCAGCTGGGAATCCCATATATTTTCAAAGTAAAATTTTTGTAATCTAAAGCTCCTGTGAAAATAAACAATTATTTTTTAAAAAGATAACAGAGCTGATGGTGATGAAATACACCATGCAAGAAATTAAAAGTATGCTGGAAACCCATAACAGCAGATTTGAACAGGAAGAGAAATAAATTAGTGACATAGAAGATAGAATATCTGAAATCACACAGATAGTAGAACAGATAGATAAAAAACTGAAAAAATTCAGCAGGGAATCAGGGAATTGAATGGCAACACAAAACACAGAATCACACATTATAGGCCTACCATAAGGAGAAGAGAAGGGAAAGGGGGCAGAAGGAGTGTTGGTGGAAATAATGACTGAAAATATCCCAACTCTTATGAGGGACATGTCCAGGAAGTATAGCACACTCCAAACAGTATAAATCTTAATGGATCTACTCTGAAACACACTGACTCACTTTGAAATCTCTTAGCCATAAAAACTCATTTGTATTTAATATTTCTCCCCTTTGGTCTAGGTCTTTTTCCAAATGCATTGCTTGTTGACCCTTGGTATTAATCCTTCCGTGTCAGGATGTCTCATCCTGGAAATCATGTCTCACGCCTGGGGAAAATGTAATGCATTTATATGCTGAGTTTGGCTTTGAGAGAGGCCACATTAGAGTAACAAAGAGGCTTTCAGGCGGTAACTCGTAGGCAACATATATTACTAGGCTAAGTTTTGATTTCACAAGAAAAAGGTTCATAAATATAACCATCAATATCAAGAGCCTGGGATATTAGTCTGTCCTCCTTTGCTAAGCACTGCCCATGTACTCTGGAGATTCTTCTCCTCTATTAGAGAATGTAGCAGTACTTACCAGGATAGGAATTCAATATTCAACTGGTTATTCTGATAGTCTGCATCCACCAAGACAACACTCTATGATCACACGAACACATTCATATTCCGTAGAGGAATGCTCTAGGTGTACCCTTCCCCACATATCCCCCACCAGTGATACTCCCATCAGTGATCCTCCCCTGCCACAATTGCAACCCTTCTGCAATCCAAAACCTCCCCCAAAACAAAGCCAACAAAAATAACACTAAAATAAAATTTAAAAACAGTTATTTATTTTTTATATTATGCCTTTTATCACCATAAGAGGTGTTTTCTTTGATCTATATTTCTTCTGTATGTTCCCCCAGTGTTTTATTTTATTTCGACTTTATTTTCCAAAAAGGTTTAGGTTACAGAAAGGTCACATAGAAAATATAAGGGATTCCTATATACCCACTAATTCACCCCCTGCATCCTCCCCTACCAATAACATCCTACGTTAGTATGGTCCATTTATTACAAATGATGAACATTACTGAAGCATTGTTAGTAACCGTGGTTGATGGCTTACATTATGGTATACCTTTTACACTGTATACTTTTTGTATGTTCTGACAAAATGTATAATGACCTGTATCTGTCATTGCAAAATCATGCAGAACAATTCCAATGTCCTATGTTCCACCCATTCTTCCCTCCCTCTCCCCTCAGAACCTATGGCAACCAATAAGTTTCAATTTTTGAAGAATAAGGTTCATAGTTAAATGCATTAATATTGAGAGCTTGACATAGTGGTCTGTTTTCTTTTATTAGGTGCTGCCTATGTGCTCAAGAGATACTTGTCCCTCTATTGAAAACATAGCAGGACTCTTCGGGATAGGAGTTAAATATTTTCTTGTTTATTTTTTGTGTCTCCACCCACTGAGTTAACATCCTATGCCAAAATGAACACATTCATATTCCATAAAAGCTTGCCCCAGGTGCACCCTTTACCACACATTCCCCCACCCCCACACCAACATCCTACAGCAGTGACCTTCCCCTGCCATATTTGATTTTAAAAATTCCCACCATAGGAACAGGTGAACTCTGGGGATTTGTAGGTCTGTGGTTGAGATCTATTATCTTTTTATGCATGTTTACAATTTTTTTCTGTATGTTCCCCAAGTGTCTTCTTTATATCCTTTATCTCTTCCATCCCTTAAACTGATTCATGATATTTGTTTGGACAACTTTTATTAGTTGTTCCACATTCTGCATCTCCTTCTGCTTTTTAGTTTGCTCAGTAGACTGGGCCATGTCTTCCTGTTTCTTAGTATGGCTTGTAATTTTTTGCTAGTGTTTACACATCTTGATGGGCTTACTCAGTTGGTTATCTTCTCTTTTTACTCTAAGGTTTTATTTCATTTTGTTTTGTATTAAGGCTTTTCTTTGACACTTGGTTCTACTTATTTTATATCCATGTAGTTGTCCGTGTTCCCCCGAAAAAATATTAAGAAAAGGAAAGAAAGAAGAAGAGAAAAAACAAACAAACAAAAAGGATAGAAAATGAACCATAAATAAGCCAGGAAAAAAAGTAAAAAGAGTGAAAAATTATAAAAAATAAAAAGGGATAAGAATTTAAAAAGTGGGATAAAAAAAAGAAACAGGAAAAAAAATTAAATGAGACTGAGAAGATGGGAAGAGAAGAAAAAAAAATGAAGATGAAATAAGAGAAGATGGAAGGAAAGAAAAGCAAAGGAAGAGGGGAAAAAGGAAAGAAAGAAAAGAAAGAGAAAAAAGAACAAAAAAGAAACAAAGGGGAAAAAAACACAGAAAAGACAGTCTTTCTTCTCAGGCCACTAACAACCGTCTCAGGCTGTCAGTGCTCACCCTGTTGTCTGCCCTTTGCAACTATGGTACCCTAATGTAGAGAAAAAAATATTAAAAATACAGAATAAAAAAAAATTAAAAACCTAAAAAAATCTTAATCTAAGTTCCCTGTCATGAAAGTGCTTTTCCTGCAGCTCCTCCTCCCCTAGGGAGCAGGCTAGGTGCCTTTCAAACCACTGACTCACTCTCTGGCTCCCATCTCTTATGGACTGGTTGGGGCTCTGATGGCTGGCAAACTGCCTCTCCCCGCTCCCCTTTCACTGTGGACTTTTGAGTACCTGACAGCAATCTGCCTTTCCTTGTCCCCCTTTCCCTCAGGTGCCTTGGGCATCTGAGTGCTCAACTGCCTCCTCTACGAGCTCCCCTCTCACCCAGGCTATTGGGCATCTGTCAGCCCACCCCCTCACTGACCCAGTTCCTTTCTCTCCCAGGGCAGGTGGGTGTGAGAGCCTGCCTGATCAGTTCCCCCCTCCCCTTTCTCTGGAGCCTCTTCATTGGCAGCTGGTGTATCTCCTTTTCCAGAACATGCTGCGATCTGGTCTGCCTGCCCTATTTCCCCTACCCGCTACACCTCTTGCCCCCTAAGCCAGCTGAGTACCCATCTCCACATTTTTGCCTTGCAGCTCCCCCTACCTAGAAAGCCTGGTGAATACCAGTATACATCCCTGGTCACCCGGTGGCTTTCTTCACTCTCAGAGTCATCTGAGCACTGCTCTTCCAACCAAATCATTTCCCAGCTTCCCTCTCCCTCTGAGACAGCTGGATGCTGGTTTGCCTGCCCTATCTCCCATGGCTTCCCTTTCCCCCAACCAACTGCGCCCCTCCTCCAGCTGCCCTCTCTGATTGCCCCTGTGGTCCCATGGCTTTCCTTCTGCCAGGTAAACCTGCCTACCTTCCTGCAGTTTCTGGAAGAGTGCAGCCTGTCTTTTTCTACCTCACCGTCTTGGATCCATAACAATTCCACTTTGAGTGGCTACTGCTTTCTTTCCAATGGCACTCTCAGACCACTTTGTTATTCCCACTTATTTCTGAGGAAACCCAGTTTCTAGGATGCCAATGTCTCATGACAGCATCCAATTCCAATTAATACCTGCTTCTCTTAATCTGCCTTTTAACAGCAATCAATTTAGAACTGATTCATTCTTCACTTAGATCCTTAGCCCAAATCTTACAAAATATATTTCCCTCCTTCTGCTTCTTAAATAATATCCCATTCTTCCTCTTTAGTGTCTTTTAAATAGAAATACATATAACATATCTCTAATTCTATGACTTCTAACGACCTAAACATTTTTACTGAAAAATATTGTATTATGAAATTATTATTAACACTGGGTTATATAAAGATCTAGTGGGTTTTAGCAGAACACAGTGTATTTATAATAATAAGAATGTAATTTATTTCATTTTAGATAGATAACTTGATAATATTAACATCTTTAATAATTTTCATTTTTCAACATCATGATCTTTTTCAAAAAATGCCTCTTTAAATACATTTGGATTAACACTCAAAAAAGCAATTATACAAAATGTAATTAGATAAAATATTCAAACATTAGTGTATATTAAACAGGGACTCATACATTTGAGAATCACAATATTTATCAATCATATCTGGGTATAAAGTATTTTTAGAGAAATAGGTGGTTGCTCCAATAATTTTGTGGTATCTTGTTACATAAGGAATTAGAAACTAATATATCATTTGGAAGATGATGTTAGAAGGATGTTAAATGTAGATGTGTTGCCTGATCTAAGGTAGTAGAACACCCAGAAGGAGGAGAAAGTGTGTGCCCTGGAAGCAGAGGCATTCAAACTCCTGTAAACAAGAGAACAAGTAAGGCCACTAGCAAGCACAAGCCTAGGTTAAAACACAGACCCAGAAAAGACGGGTTGACTTTACTGATAGGAGGTGTGAATTCTGATGGAGAGCACCAGCCCATGTAAAGCCAATTTGCAAAGAAGGTGAAAGATATTTTCTGCTTATTCTGCTTAGATTTGCTTGGTTTCGTTAGTTCCTGACATTCAATAAAATCACATACATATCACTAGATGGAGACAAAATCAAGAAACATATCTCAAGGAATAAATCTCAAAGTTTTGCATTTTAAGCTGTTAAAATGTACAGAGTGCAACAAAAATTACAAGACAAACAAAGAAACAGTAAATGATGGCACATACAAAGGAAGAAGAGAAAAATCCAGAAAACATCAATGAAGGACACCAGACTTTTGATATACCAGACAAAGACTTTTAAAAATTGATCTTCAGTATGCTTAAAGAGATGGAAGAAAACATGGAAAAAGAACCAAAGGATATCAGGAAAATAATGAATGAAAAGCATAAGAATCTCAATAAAGAGAAAAAACTTAAAAAGGAACAAACAAAGTTACTAGAGTTGAAATAACGGCTGTATTATTTAGAAATGAAAAATTCCCAGTAGGTTTCAACAGCTAATTGAATCTGGCAGAAGAAAGATTCAGTGAACTTGAAAACAAAACAATTGAAATAAAACAAGCTGAGGAGCAGAAAGTAAAAAGAATCATAAAAAATGAAAATAGCATAAGAAGCCTCTTGGACATCATCAAACATACCAATAAATGCATTATGAGTGCCCCAGAAGGAGAAGAAAGAAAGGAGCAGAAGGAATATCCAAAGAAATAATGACAGAAAACTTCCCAAACTTATCAAAAGACATGCATATATACATTCAAGAAAACCAGAGGACACATAACAAGATATACTTGAAGAACAATATTCCCTGTTGTATACTCATCAAATTGTCAAATCCAAAGCATGAGGAGAGAGTTCTGATAGCTGCAAGAGAAAAGCAATGTGCTATGTACAAGGGAATCCCATATAGAATAAGTGCTGATTTCTCATAAGAAACCATGGAGGTAAGATGGCAGGGGGTAGAAATACTTACAGTGCTAAAATAATACAAATACCAACTAAAAATTTTATATCCAGAAGGACTTTCTTTCAGAAATGAAGGATAAATTAAGGTATTACCAGATAAACAAAATCTGAGGGAGTTCATCAACACTAGACCAGCCCTTCAAGCTATGCTAAAGGGAGTTATTCAAGTAATAGGAAAGGACAGTAGAGGTGGTTGAAAGTGACTTAAGAAAATAAAGACCTCCAGTAAAGGTAGCCATTCAGATAATTATAAATGTCAATACTATTATATTGCATTTTTCAGTTTGTAACTCCATTTCTTCTGCAGGTGCTAAATGTAAACACACAAACTACTTACACTGAATCAAGAAGAAATAAAGAGTCTCAACAAACCAATAATTAGTAGAGATTGAATTAGTAATCAAAAACCTCCCAGCAAAGAAATGTCCAGGAGCAGATGGGTTCAAAGGAATATATTACCAAATATTCCAAGAAGAATTAACACCAGTCCTGCTCATACTCTTCCAAAATTTGTAGAGAATGGAGCGCTCCCTAATTCCTTCTATGAGGCCAACATTACCTTCATACCAAAGCCAGATAAAGTTAGCACAAGAAAAGTAAATTGCACACAAATACCTCTTATGAGTACAGATACAAAAATCTTCAACAAAATACTGGTAAACTGAATCCAACAGCACATTAAAAGAATTATACACCATGATCAAGTATTATCCCAGGTATATAAGAGTAGTTCAACATAAAAAAATTAATTAATGTAATACACCACATTAACAAATAGAGAAAAAAAAATATCAACTCAATTGATGCAGAAAAGGGATTTAATAAAAATCCAGCATAGTTTCTTGGTTAAACACTTAGAAAACTAGGAATAAAAGGAAATTTATTGTAAGGGTGTAGATGAAAAACCCACAGCTAACATCATGCTTCCTGGTGAAATACAGAATACTTTCCCTCTAATACCTGGAACAAGACAACAATGTCCCCTGTCACCACTGCTTTTCAACATTGTACTAGAAGTTCTTGTCAATTCAGTTAGGCAAAAAACAGAAGCAAAACTTTCCCTATTTGTAGATGACATGATTCTATATACAGAAAATCCTGAAAAAATCCACAACAAATCTCCTAGAGCTTATAAATGAATTCAGCAAAGTGGAGAGGTACATAGTCAACACTCAAAAATCAGTAGTGTTTCTATAAACTAGTAATGAACAATTGGACGAAGAAATAAAGAAAAAAATTCCATGTACAATAGCATCTAAAATAATTAAATATAATGAATAAATATGACCAAAGAGGTAAAGATTTGCACATAGAAAGCATTGCTAAAAGAAGTCAAAGAAGACCTAAATAAATGGAAGGAGATTCTGTGTTCATGGATTGGAAGATTAAATATTGTTTAGATGTCAATTCTATCCTGAGTGATTTACAGATTCAACACAATCCCAATCACAATGCAGAAATGGAAATGCCAATCTCTAAATATATATGGAAGGACAAGGGGCCTAAATAGCCAAAGACATCTTGCAAAAGAGGAACATTGGAGGACACACACTTCCTGATCTCTAAACTTATTACAAATCCACTTTAATCAAAAAAGCATGATATTGGCACAAGGACAGAAATATAGGAAAATGGAATTGAATTGGTAGTTCAGAAATTAAGCCTTATGTTTGACAAGGAGGCAAATGCCACTCAATTGGAAAGAAGTCTCTTCAACAAATGGTGCTGGGAAAACTGGTCTCCGTATGCAAAAGAATGAAGGTGGAACCCTACCTCATCCATATATGAAAATCAACTTGAAATGGAACAGAGGCCTACATGTAAGGGCCAGAACTATCAATTATCAACTCAAATGTAACTTTCATTACTAGAAGAAAATGTTCGCAAACATATTAAGGAACTTGTGTTAGGCAATGGTTTCTTAGGCTTTACATCCAAAGCACGAGCAATAAAGAAAACAATAGACGATAAAATAATAGACCTCATCAAAATCAAAATCTTTTGTTCCTTAAAGGACTTTTTCATGAAAAAAAAAAAAATGACAACATACAGAAAGAGAAAATATTTGGAAATCACATATCTGCTCAAGGTTTATATCCAGAATATATATAAAGAAATCCTTCAACTTTACAACAAAAAGACAAACAACCCAATTAATAAATGGGCAAAAGAGTTGAATAGACATCTCTCCAAAGAAGATAATGGCTACTATTTTAAAAATAGCAAATTACAAGTGTTGGAAAGGATGTAGAGAAATAAGAACACTCATTCATTGCTGGTGGGAATGTAAAATGTTGTAGCCACTGTGGAAAACAGTTTGACAGTTCCTCAGTAAGTTAAATATAGAATTACCATATGACCTAGCAATACCATTTCTAGGTATATACCCAAAAGAAATGAAAGCAGGGCTAAAACAGGTATTTGCACATTGATGTTCACAGTAGCATAATTCACAATTGCCAAAAGTTTGCCACACCCCACTTGTCCAGCAACTGATACATGTGGATAAACAAAATGGAATATTATTCAGCCCTAAAAAAAATGATGTTCGGTACATGTGACAGCATGGTTATAACATAAAGACATCATGTTGAGTGAAATAAACAAGAAAAAAGGACAAAAATTGAATGATCTCACTAATAGGAATTAATTAGGATAAGCAAGCTCATAGAATCAGAATCTAGAATATAGGTTACCAGACAAGATGGGGGTATGGAGTAGGCAGTTAAGATTTAACATGTGTAGAGTTCTTTTTGGGTCAATGGAAACTTTTTATAATGGATCATGGTGAAGGTAGCACAACCTTGTGAACTTAATTAACAACAATGAGTTATATATTGGAATGTGGTTAAAAGCAGAAAAAATTAGGCTGTATATATGTTACCAGAATAAAAATGTAAAAATCTCAATGGAACCGCACTTTACAAACTGTGAACCCTAAGTTAAGCAAAGGTTTTAGAGTTAATAGTATAATTATAAAAATGTGCTTTCATTAGTTGTAACATATGAACCACACTAAAGCAAGGTGTTAATAATAAGGTGGTTTATAGGATTTTCCTGTAAACCAACAACTTCCCTAATAAAAAATGTAATGAGAAGAATGTGATTCCGAGTACATTTTGAAGATAATTCCAGCAAGATTAGCTAATGAGAATGCCAAACAACAATTGGATTTGAGCAAATTATAATTTTCAGAAACTTTTAAGGTCACAAGAAGAGCATATTGAAAGGAAATGGAAATCTAGAGTTCAATTTTAGGTATCTCAAGTTTGAGATGCCAAATAAGCATAAGAGTGGAGATGTGTGATAGACTTTAAAATGTACAACACTGGAATTTATTGTCAAGAACTAACTTAAATTATATATTTGTGAATAATCAATGTGTCATATACTTTATACATGCCTACATATATTCCCTAATTGAAAGTAATTTAATGTTCACTAGATCCCCAAATCGTTCCTCAGTGTAATACCTTTTTAAAAAATATATGAGTAAAATGAGGCTTAAAGAAGTAAAAATCTAGAAACAATTAGGTATAGCAGGCTGCAAAGCTCATATGTGTGCTGTTTATACTTTCATGACTCAGGTTTTACAAGGTGATTTTATTGTTCTTAAACACACTTGGGGAGAAAATGTCAATTTACAAATATTAAAGAAAATCTGATAACAAATACTTTTATATTTCAGCTCAGATAATCAATAAGAAAATACAAAATAACATTGAGAGAAATATAGGAAATAAATATCTTAGGGAAGTCAAAGATATATTTTATGAATTCTTTTGTAATGTTTTATTACCCATGGAAATAAAAAGTTACCTTCTTTACACTGTTACCTTCTTCTTTTCCTCTCATGTCAATTCATATCTGGGGCAATAATATATGAGTTACCCAGCTAATGAATAATGCTCAGTATACTAATAATATTGTGAGCATGCATTAATGAGAAGAATCAAATTATATTAGGGTCAATTTCTCCCTTTTACTTTCAGTTATACTGTATTAAAAATGAACCCTATATAACTGAGTATCACCTTTAGAACCAGAATGGCTGAATAAACCTATTCAAATACAATTTGCCTCATACCTGGTATGTAATAGAGCTAAAATGGAGATGCAATATAGTTTCATCTTCGTATTTTACTAATGCAAACCATGGTCTTATTGACTATTGAATATAATAAGCCATATTTTTCAAAAGAGGTATGAGAACAAATACAGGTTTATCACCATTTGTTTTGACAAGTAATGACATCAAAATAATAAAACATCAACAGATGCAAAATTGAAAATGTACAGAAGCAGATACAGTCACTTCTTTAAATTAAGGAAATCCAGATAGCTTCATGGAAAAATCCCTACTGTGTCCTAATATTTCTCCTTTCACAAATCATCATTAAAAATTTATTCATGGCCCACCTCCATGGAGCATAAGGCCTTCAGTAACCTTCAGAAGAGACAGATCACCACCTTACTATCAAGTGGATTTAGTGACAACAGTGAAATTCACAAAGAGGGTACCTCCCCCCCAAAAATAGTTAAATTTGAGATTCTTCTTGTGCAAAATGATGAAATGCAAGCAATTCGTTGAGGAAAAAACTGTGCACTCAAGTATTTATTTCTGCCACTCTCACTCAAAATATTACTCGTGTTGAGATTTTTTAAAATTAATTACTTCTGTTGCCCGAGTCTCATTAAATATGTCTCCAACACTCCCTCCTTTCATCCCTTCATTCCTTCCTTCCACCTTCCTCACCACCCTCTCTCCTTCCCTCTCTCTTTCTTTGTTGCAGAAACAGAACATAAAAGTTTCGCATTATATAGCAAATTAAGAATGTCACAGGTTATTATAATTGCTCAAAAATACTTAATTGGCTGTCTGGAAATTCCAATAATAAAAATGAGATGACTGCCTCTCAGTCAAAGTTAGTACATATTGCTATAAATATTGATGAAAATGAAAAGAAATAATTACATTTCCCTACATTGCAAATAAATAAGTTTCTACATGGAAAAAGAAGTTAGTTGTTTTTTTTTTAACTGAATCCTATGGAAGTTAGCTCTAGAATTGTAGCTAAAATGATAAAATTATTAACTGAGAATTTTGTATTTAGATGATCCTTAAAGTAAGCTTTATTGCATTGTTATTGGAAATTGCATGTGATATAACTACATTAGCTGTAAGATTTAAAAATTAGCTATCCGAACTTTCTATATCCATTCATTTATTCATCATATACATTATCTGGTTCACTGAGATACAATATGCTCAAGATATATCTGCCATCCATCTCTTTCACAAGTTCCTGAGGTGGAAAGCATTATTAATGAATATGGAGAGTTTCAGTTAAACAGATAAAAAATAAATACATATTTATTGGAAAATTTGAATACACAGAAAATCCCTATTCTGACTCATAAAATGGACAAATCTCAAAATTAAAGAAAAGTAAAGAAATAGTAGCAAAGTCAAGTTTTATTATTAAAAATCTTTTATTCATGGACTTTTCTCTTTTTTGGAAACCTAAAATAATGTGATTATATGACAAAATTAATTGAGAGGTTCTTAACTCTTTCTGAAAAAATTTATTTAAGTCGCTTTAATACTCAGACAATATATTAATGCCATCAATCTTGATGACTATGTTGTGGCTGATACAGTTATAATATGAATAGATATAATATACCTACTATGTGCCTGGTACTTCTTTAAGTCTGGGCATACAGCACATGAACAAACATAAGTGTGCATATGTATACATATAATTGCTAGGTAAAAGGACTGGAAGGATAAATACCACATTCTGGGTCATATTATCCTTTGTGATGGGGCATGTCCTATGCCTTGTAGGATGTTGAAGAGCACCTATTACTTTTACTAAGTAGAGGCCAGTAGCAGCCGCCACCCTCTAGTTTGGCCAACCAAAAGTGTCTCTATATATTTCCAAATGTCCTCTGGGGGCACAGTCTTCCCCAGATGAAAACCAGTTATATATCAAAACTATTGGTAACGATTTATTTATGGAGAAGAGTGTCCTATGTAGAGAGAGAGGAGAAAGTCAAATAGGCTTTTTAAGCACACTCTTCTACATTAACTACTTTGACTCTTTGACTATAACTTGAAGATTATTTTCAAGTATAACTCATGTATTTTTTAGAAATTACCACCAAAAATATGCACAAGCACTTAAAATGTGAAAGGTTAAATAAACAATCAAAAAAACATCTGAAATTCATTCTGCTTGCGTAAATACACAGAAGAATACTTAAAAAATATACTCTCATGTGTAACATTGATTCCTCTTAAAATTCAATTACACGTGAAGGTAAAAATCTTCCTATAGTGTTCTGTGTTGCAAAATTAAGTGGGATCATAACAGTTTTGTCTTTCCCTAAGAGGTGGGAAAATGCCACGAACAGAGACAAAAGTCTACTAGCACAAAATTGAGCCTAGTTTTATATTTTGAGAAAATCTTGTTAATGCTGCCTTTTTATGACTTAACCAACATTGACTCCCTAAGAAATGTAGAGGAATGGAATATGACCGTCTCTTCTTCATACAGGCCAAATGTATGAAAGAGTGAAGGAGAAGAACAAACTATCTCCTTCCTTCTGCTTCTCTGAGAATATTTTAAGGCCAGAAAGTGAAGGTTTCCAAATTACTTATTTTAAATAATTTGCTTTTAATTTAAAATTATCTATAATAATGCACATTAAAATTTATTTGTAGAATGGCAGGGTGTTTTAAATTAATTGATCACCTAATATTCTCAACATTCCAACATGTAAATTTATGATGTATCTCCATTACAGGAAATTTCTGTATCTCTTTTATTGGAATGATGATTTAGGTATGGATGACCGAAAGTCATCCATATCTTTTCTTCTAGATGCTTGTTATATACACAATTGACTTAGATAGATCCTCAGTTTTGAAGTAAAGGTTAAGCTATATTTTGATAGTTAGAGTTGCTCTGTTTTTGTTATTTAGCTCTCCTTTATCATAATAATGATGAGTCAAACAGAGAGAACATAAATGGATTAGGTAAAATGAAACCAGTGGTAATACAAAATTTGAATATAAATTCAAAATATTTATATTTCTCATTTTAGCTATAGAAAATACTTTATCATTATAAGCAAAGATTTTCATATTATTGTAGATTTGTTATCATTAAACAGGACCTAAAACAATGACCAGAAATATAATATGCTTTAACTGCTAATATGTACCAATTCGGTCATCTTAAATTTGAGATACCTGTTAGACCTCATTTCGTGATGTCAAGAAATCAGTTTGGAGCCTAGAAGAAAGTCTTGGCTGGAAACAGAAATTGAATGTCTTAATATGTATAAAGTTACATAAAATTTAATCAACTTTGGAAATTCCCCATTTATGATGTTTACAGTTTTCAGTTGCTTATTTCTCTCTTTCAGAGGAATTTTTATCCACTGCAGAGAGAAAGTCAGGTGATATAGTAAGTAAAAGGTGCTACTTAAGTCATTTTAACTCACTCATCCAATGTGTTCTCAACAGATGTTTGGGGATGAATTTGTGATCTAAATTTAAATTTTAATATGGGAAATAAGCTTATGGAAATTTCACTATTGAGCATTAAGTGTTACAGAAATAAGAAAGTGCATAACAAAAAAGAGTTGCTACCATATGGAAGTATTCAAACTACAATGTGTATTGGGGATACAAGTGCAAACTCTGATGTTAAACACTCCAGGTATAAACTCTGTCTCTCTAACTCATCATTTTTGTTTCTTTTGGCTAAATCACCTTTACCTCTTTACATCTTAATTTTACTTTGTGAATTATAGAGATAATATTAATAATTCTATGACAGGATTATGCTGAGGATTAAATGGGATAAAGCACTTAGAAGAGTAACCAGCACATATTAAATATTCAAAATATATAAATTTTGGCTGGTATCAGTATTATTATCAGCATCAACAGCATTATTGTAATCTCATCTGAATTCATTTTGGTTGTGTTGTATTCTATAATGACAATATCCTATTGAATGTAATTCTTATGCTTCTTCAATATGTTTCCTGAGCTAACTGCAAAGGCACAAAATTCATTCTTGCTTTGCTATTTTGACATAGGGAGTGGAAAACATTATCCCCACTGATAATTCACAAAGAGAGTAATATTTTGTTAGGCAAATGTATAATTTTGAAGTTTTAAAGCTTGAAACTTGAACTACTACACCTTTCATAGAAATAAACATGTTAATTATATACATTATCATATTCATTTGGAAAAGGTGTATATTGTTATAACAGTCAGAATAAGAGATGTTATTCTTCAATAATAAAAATCTCCAAATTAAAAAATAATGTCTTAACACAATTGAAATGTATTTCTTGTGCAAACTTCAGGTCTATACCAGGTTGGAAGGTGGGGGGTGAAGGAGTGGCTCTGCTCATTGTCGTCATTTAGGAATCTAGGCTTAAGTAGCAGCCATAATCCAGATTCTGTAAATGATCATGGAATGAAGAAAGAAAGCTCTGAAAGGTCTTGATTCATCAATTAAATGCTCTAAATGTAAGTGAGATAGTCTACTCACTTACAACACAGGTATAGGAACTAGTCATATGGTTGCAAACGTCATGTGCATAGAAGCCAGGAGGTGTAATTTTAATGTATGCTCAGAAGTCAGAGGGCTGACAATATTTGAATGTTTGGTGAAGGACATCTGTTACTATCATGCCCTCCGTGCCTCAAGATCTAATTTGTGCATTTTAATAATAATGTTTTTACATCTATGGGGCATAAACACATGATAAATATATATACACATGCACACATATGATGAAATAAATATATTACTGTATAAAGATCAATGAACATCAGGCATATAGTAATAGAATTGCTTTAAAAGCCTCAACCAAATAGTTACATTATTTTTACAAAATAAATGCAATGTTTTTATGACATATCATTTTTCATAAAGAAACACTAATTATTTCTGAAACAAGAAAGTGTAAACAATATTTGATGATAGATAACAAAGTGTCACTTGAAGAATTATCTGTTACCAAAAGGAATCTTTGTAATGCAAATTCATAAATTTGCAGCACTCCAACAGACTGTTAAACAATGATGGATGCTCTTGGAAATAAACCAATATTAGAAAATAAGATTATTGACTTAAAATGTTGAGCATTAATAATGTAAAAAGAAATGACATATGTATGCTTTGTAACAAATATTCCTATAATTAAGGCAGTAATATTAAAGATACAAAGAAAATATTTATTTTTGAAAATCTTCATATTTTTCTTCTCTTGAGCCACACTGTTATAATGATTAAACTCATTCTAACTCTTGTGAAATTTTAATGAACATGGATAATTAGCAATATTGTGTTTATCACATATATATTCTATAGGTTCTCTATTCTGTGATACAGAAATACCACCACTAAGGAAGAAAATCACGAAGAAATAAAAACAAGTAAGGATTCTTACATATGAAATCTAAAATATATAAAGTATTAAGAGCAAGTAAAAGAAGTTCATATATATTTTTCATGACTTTTCTCCAATTTCAAAAAATCATCAATATTTATGTTATTTAGAGAAACCATATGAAAGTTTGCACATTCCTCTAGGGTAAGCAAGAGTGTATTGTCTTATAATATACAGAATGTTTATCTATAGTCATAGACTCATAAAAATAAGGAAATAATTGAACAAATGAATTGTTTTCTTTTTAAAATAGTAATTCTTTCTAAATACTATTTCCATGTTTCTTTTAATGGTAATTAAATTATATCTCTGCATTAAAGAGTTGAATGATGACAACTTGGACAAATTTGGTATTGTGGACTTTTTCACAAAGCAGGATTTTTAAATCTAGTTTAAATTACTAGTCTTCATTGTTGAAAATTGCCAGTTGATTGTCATTTCAATACATGAGGTAGGATTTAAGGGAAATAACTAAACTCTTGCTCATTTTAGCCGTCTTCTTAATGCATTGAAATAGATTTTGTTTTTGCATTATTAATACAATTCATAGACCATAATTGAAAGAGGACAATGAGAATAGTGACATGATTTAAAATATTCTTAAGTAAAATTAAAACATTTTAGAAGTTAAGTGTGTATATTTACCCATCAGCTATATTTAGACTTTGTACTCACACACTTTATGTGCCTTCTTTGATTGCCTTAATGGCCTCTGTTTCTCTCTCTCTGTCTGTGACACACCTGACAAAATTTTCTCACAGCTTCTGGTCTCAACAGAAATGCCACACTGCTGGGGTGAGGCTTCCTGAGGAGGCCTTCAAGGGGCTCAGTAATGAAGCCCACAATTATAAGAGAGGCGGTCACCTGTGGAATGAACCTTGATAGATGCATTCATGGGATGATAACAGCTCCGGGATTGCATTGAAGGTGCAGATTTCGCTTTCAAAGCTTAAAGAGAAGCACCACGTGCCGAGTGAGCACACCTGACAAGAGAGTACTGGGCTTTTCAGACTTCTTTTGAAACTCATTGTGTGCCTTTACTTCAGACCTTTCCATGCCTCACTTCTCCTTTCATCATCCCACTACTCTAGGTTCATACTTCCCAAATAAAATGCCAACACTTTAATCCATGCCTCACGATTTGTTTTATAGAGGACCAGATTTATATTAATTTGGAGCAATACATGTACAAAAAGAAAGAAAGAATGTTGAAATGATATTTAAAATCTAGATATGAAAATATATAAATTCTCATAAAACAGTAAGATATAGAGCCAAGAGGCTGAAAGATAAATCAATATGAAATTTAAAGTTCAGAAACATATTTAGTTATTTGTATGTGATTAGCACACAAGTAAGGCATTCTTTCAAAGAAGTAAATGAAAGAAAGGATTGCTTCATTGGTACGTTGAGAAAATTAATTGATTGCTAGGGAAAATACCTTGTGACAAAAACAACACTGAGGAATAAATTATATGGCATTGTTAAATCTGGTTAGTAATTAACACTTCAAAGAGCCAAATAAGGTAGCATTTGCTATTTATGAAATTGAAAACATTAAATAACATTCCCCATATTGGAGAATGTGTAACAAATATGATATTCTGTTCTAGAAGCAAATATGGTAACACTTATCCAACATCTTATGATGACACAGTGGTTCCACTTCAAACAAAAACTTTTAAGGTTAGAATCAAGCATATATACAAAGAAGTATGGTACATGATACTTACAGGATAATATGCATAATGAAAAGAAGATTATACAAATTATGACCCATGCAAATATTATACACCCATTAAAATGTCGTGGAAAAATAATCTGTGTTCACATGGAAAGGTGTTTATGATATTGCATTACATGATAAAAATAAGATATATAACGATATGTTACTATGTTTTTCATTTAGGTGAAACTTAGAAATTAAATTTCTTAAGGAGAAAGTATATTTGAATACAAAAATATCAAAAGCTATATGGCAAAATTCTGTTACTTTTGGTATTGTCATTCAGGTAATTTATATTTCTCCTTTCAGCCAATGTGAATTTCCTAAACTTTATATGGTGAATATGCATACATTTTCAATAAAAATGAAAGTTAATTCAATATCATCTAGTGGATAGAGGAACACAGTTTAAGTTGTTAATACCAGAATTTCAGAAACACTGTCTGTAAAACACTGTTAGGAGAATGAAGATGCCTATAGAAAGTAAGAGACATCTAGAGCTGAGCTGAGAGAGCTGAGCTGAGCTGTCAGGTGTTGAAAATAGCCTGTTAAGAAAACAAGCCAAATGGAAGTAACAGGTAAGCCATTTTCCCCCATTAACCAGTGCGTATGGGTTAGAGTCAGACGAATTTGCCCGGAGTCATCTCACTGTCCAGGCAGCCCCAAACAAAAGTCTCCTAATATTCTGTGGATCTAGGGAGAAGGGAGTGGGTAGAAGTGGAAAAGTACCGAATCCTGAGTCAGATTAGAGAAAAATGTCTTCAAGATCTCCACTGTTTTCTCTGATAAGGAAATTATGGCAGAGGCAGCAGGTGGGGAAGACATTAGACTGTCTCTCAACGTGTAAGGAGTCCTTGACTGCAATTCCCTTCAGATACTGCAGTGCATGGCTGTACAGTATGGCAGAGACAGCTGTTCCCCATGAGGCCTGTCCAGGGAAGCTTTGTGACTGCACACTGTGGTGCTCGAAAGATGAGATTTTGACCAGGTGGAGAAGAAAGATATAGATGAGGTAGAAGATATTTATGAATTAGAGTCTTTGTTATCACTAAGCTGAACTCAAGAGATAGCCTTCTAATCCAAAATACCCTCCATTCAAGATACATAATATACTTTCTAACACATAAATCACATTTTTATTCTTTTGCTTAAAAACTCTTTGTTCAGGTTTCTGAACAGTTTCGAGTCTGAACCCAGACTAGTTTTTCTGTGCCTCAATTAGAGACACATTCCATTCCTGGACCACAAGGATCTGTGCATTTGTAAAGCTGTCTGACAGCACTGTCTCTCCTGTCTGCCTTCGCCTTGCTATACTCACAAGGAAACATCCTAATTATTTTTCAAAAGCTACTACTAATAAGTCCCCAACCCATAGGGAAGAATTAGTATTTTCCTCATCCATTACTATAACATCTTACAAAACCATCGTAAGGTTACCTATCAGTAAGTATCATAGTATCATATTTATGACTGCAGTTCCATCTCCCTACTATAAGAGGATTCTTAAACTAGCAAGTATAGCTCATTTCCCCCCTTCTTCTGTGCCAATTATCATCCACATGGTAGGTGGGGCACATACAAGAATTTATTGCACAGAGTTGAATCATATAGAACTAGATATATACCTTTAGTTAGAATATACTTATTGATTCAGGGAAGGGATCACATTTATTGGAATTCTTTTTAAAACTTTGGAAGTTTTGGAAAAATTACAAGGGAACTGGGTGCAATTGTATGTTTCCATCCCCTTCCAATACTGCATGTGTAGTGGAGGAGCCGGTCCTAATGCTTTTATGTAGCCCCCAAATTCAAGAGAAACCTCAAAAGTGGTTAAGCCCAGAAACCATGTAGTCAAGGACTTCTTTCAGGTAATACTTAACTTAGAGTTATTTGTTTCCACTTAAAAGCAGGGATATTTATACACTGTATCCATTAGAAAAAATTGCTAAAGCAAATGTCATTTTGGCAGTCTGTAGAAGAATGGACTCCTATTTGAAGAGAATTATATCCTCAAAATCCTACATTTTTATAAGTTTCTGCAGTACCATAGAGACAAAAAGTGTTATTTCAAGATAAATAGGCATGAATTCCTCATGCTTTAGAGAATGAACATTCTAGAAATTGTAGGAGGTGTAAAAACTGCACAATAAACAAAAAAGCTCTGAGATAAAGATTTGATGACTCCAATAAGAACCTTTAGTATCAGCACAGTTTGTGGGCCAGGATGGGAATGTATATAAGCGTACTGAGGAAAAGAAGATAGAGAGAATTTATAGGAGAGCCATTGTCTGGCCAAAGGATATATGCTACATGATATATATATTATATATATACACACATATACCTATATGCAGTATACATATTTCAATTAATTAATGGTGTATACTTTATTGCAAATTATTACTCAGTTATTAAAAATTATATTTGCTGGCTTATTAACTCACAAGTTTTAATGACTCTCTTTCATGTATTGTTAAATGGAGGAATCTGTACCAGACTGACCCAAGGGACACATAACAGAAATGAGACCAGGAGCTGCAGAGGAGATCAGATCAAAACCTTGATCAGCACTCTTTCTTTACGTCAAAGCCAGGTAATACAAAAAAATATCTTTCAATTTACGTCCAAATTTTGGCTTCTACTTACCTAAATATAATTTTACTGATTAAAATTGTCACACAAGATTTTAACCTTACTCACATCTTCCTGTTACTTTTTTGAAACCCTAAATAAGAATAAAAATAAATGCTATTTATATGTAAACACAATTGTGATACGTATCCTCTTTCTTCTCAGTATTCTTCATAATAACCAAAGATCTATATTCCAGTGCAAATGTGACTTAGCACATATTAACACATTAATTAGAAATGTACACGTTTTCAAAAAATGAAATAGCATCTGCAAATAATGTTGCTCCATTACAGCTCCTTCCTACACACTAAAACAGTGAATGACTGGAGACGGCATTTAACCCAACTCTTAGGAGGATACTTTGTTATTTGTAGTGAAGGGAAGGAAAATGAAGCCCATTTGTCAGTGGCAGAGATGAGACTCTAACACCTTGGAATTACCATTTCTGGGATCTTTCCATCGTTTGTTTTATACAACACAAGCATCCTGTTCATAAAGAACTTATGCTAAAATTCTCTGGCTATTAGTAACAGATGGCAGCTTCTGGGGTGATTGGGACATGGAGTAACAGGAGCTTAATATTCTGTATTTATTAATTCTTGTTGCTAGTATTTGAGAGGCTGTGCAGTTTACATATTTGCAGATAGAAATAATGGATCATATTGGCCAACAGCTTCTTATTTAAAATTTATTCAGTGAGTCATGAGATTTCAGGATAAGAGAATATTGGGAAATATATATTTGATGAGCTATTATCCCAGAAAAACTTGTTTCCTTATTCGTTTTAAAGGAAGATGAATACCAAAATATGGATTATAATGTTGACTTATTAAGGAAGAGGAAATCAATTATATTTCAAAACCCTATTATAAGTACATAAAAGAACATAAAATATAAAAATAAAGATTTCCATTCCAAAAGTACAGCAATATGGGCTCAAACATTGATATAGTTATTTTTCTTCTTAAAAAACTAACTGCATCTTTGGAATCACTAAATTAGCCTGCAATTTGCCTATTGATAATAAGGAAAATAAAAACGTTTTATCTCATATCTTGCCAAACCAAAATTACATGAACATTTGCACACAGTTAATTTTGTTTGTATTCACGTAAAAATACCTGCTGGGTTGGGATTATCATTATATTAGCATATGCTTGATTTGCCAAAGGCCAGACATATCACCCAGCATACCAAATTCTCTTAGCAACTGAATTACATTTAGAAAGAATCACAAGGCATCTTCATCATTTGAAGGAAAATATTAGCTAATTTTGAAGCACTAGATTTACTTGACATTTTCAGCCAATCAGTTATATAAAGTACATTGTTTTCAGTTCACCTGATATTTGAGGGCTCCTACCTACATAATTCCATTGACATAGAAAAACAAAAAATAATATTGGAGCTCAAGCTTGGCTTCAGTTTTTCTATCTATTTTTTTGGCAAACCAGACGAATCTCAATTTGCAATATGCAATTACCAGAATTCCATGCCCTCATTAGAGGTTTTTAAGGAAGACATCTGGTTCTAAACTCTATCAAAAGGTCAGGTGGATAAAATAGTATTTCAAGATCATTGTCACTGTATATCTGCACCTTAATGCAATGTATTTAATAAACACATTGCAGTATTTATTAAATCAGATTGTATTGAAAGTCACAACTGCCAGAGGAGATGGGTGGTTGAATATCTACAAAACTAAAAGATAATATGTTTGCCTTCTTTTAAAGCACTCAGGTTGTGGTGAATTGCTACAGCCCCAATATAAAATTAATACACTCATACATTCACACGCAGTAAAGAATGTGCTTCCTACTTTGGATAACAGAAGAAATACTATACATTGTAGTTGCTTTTTCTTGCTGGCTATAAAGATGCTGAAAGCTAATTTTAAATGTTATCATAGAGACTATGAAGGACTTTATCTCTAGCTAGGTGTCATTTTCCTTGTGCCTATCCTAATGTGTTTTTTCCCCTAACCTTTTTTTAAAAAATTTAATCATGACTACATTGTCATTAATTTTTAATTTATGTTAAGCTTTTATACCCTCTGTAAAGATAAACTGAATATGAATATAAACAGAATAAAATTAATTTTAAGTTTATATTTGTTTATAGTTTGTCTCATTGTTAAATGATTAAATAGGGCTTAAAGGAATGCACAAATAAAATCCAATAAATGAGGCTTAGAGTGATGGACATCGGTTGTGTTTTATAACCAGCATCCATTTCCTCTTTCTTTGGCCATAGCAGTCTATTTTTTTTTTCCCCTTAGGATTTATCTCTCCTGCTTTATAGGAAATCTGGTGATACTGTCATATCTTATTTCTTACCATTTTAGTGAAGGAAATATTCTCTGCACTCACTGAGAAAACATAGTTAACTGGCAAATTCTGTGTTCTTTCCTGATAAATCCCTTCTAATGTGTTACCTTGATACTCCTTTTGAACCCATCATTGATAGTGTTTTTAGGCAGTTCTGGAACATCCATTTTGCTTACTGTTACCTGTTTATTTTTCTAACCTTCAGTAGCAGATAAGTATCAGCTCCAAGTATCCTTGGCAGGATACTGAATCCTGAACCATGGGAGTGTTTCCCCAGGGTCAATAAACTCTCCCTTAATCAGCTTAACCATCTGCACCTCCTCAGTGGTCCCCTTTCCTCATGATCTATTGGTGACATGTTTTCCTGGTATTTGCAGGTACACACCCAGGTTCTGCAACTTCTTTGATGAGTAATATCTTTCCCCTAAGGCAAGGATAGTATTTGTGATGCTGAGACTTGACTCTAGTTATTGGTGTAGACCAAAGTTACTCAGAGTGTGGTCCTTTAATCTGCATCATCATCATCTGTGTGCTTGTTAAAAATGCACATTTATGAACCCATCGTGACTTACTGAATCACAACGTTAGCAATGGGGCCTGAAACACTTTGTTTTAACCATCTCTCCAGGCGATTTTTTTCCACATTGATGTTGAGAACTGTTAGTCTAGAAACAGTAAGGGGAGATAAGTACAGATATCAAAGAAAGCAAGTATCATCTTCTATTGGATTCACTTCATGTAAATTATTTGCATCTTCTCCAGAAAAAACAAAAGCCTTTATTTCCTTACAAGGGGAAAGGGCCATTTCTTTTTGCTGCAGGGGTCAAAGAAATCTGTGGATACAGTTTTCTCAAGAATGTCTACCCATAATTCCCTGTCTCATATCTTGGGGGCTCGCTCTTCTGTCTGACTGCTCACTTTGGAATAAGATATTCCCAGAACCTTGGAATTTAGATACTTTTGTAATTCTGACACTCTCACAAGCAGGATCTGAATCTTCAGGTTAGACCAGCCTAGACTGGTCTCTGACTTCAAGGGAAGAAACTTTTAATACTGTTAAAAACAGTATTGCATTTTCTTAGTTGATAGTTGGCTTACCTAAACCTGGCATTTTTTTCCAATAAGATTTTGATATCAATTTGCATCTTTCTATTAACTCCTCAATCCTTATAATTACCATTTCCCAATATTTCTCAAGTACTTGAATGAGTGCATAAATTAGCACAAACACTTCTAACTTTTCTCCTTCCAAATTTACAACACATGACTGTCTTAGTACTTGAGACGCTTTATTACATCAAGATTTCTCATCTCCTACTAACTGATCACCACAGTGGCCAGAGAATGATCCAATTCTTGAATCCCATGAGAGTCTGTTTAGTGCAAATCCACCTCCATTAAAAACTGTCTTTGGTTATGTTTAAAAAAAAAAAAAAACCCTGAGAGAGAAATTCAAGTGCATCTATTTTATTGGGAGGTAATTTAGAAAACCCAGAATACATGAGGGGAAAATTGACCACCAACAAATACAATTGCCTACCTTAGACAAATTTAATTTTCAGTTATCTACTGAAATTATTTCTTATCTTCTCTATTGGAGGTCAGCAGACTTGTTCTTTAAAGGACCAGGTAGTAACAACTACTCTAGGCTTTTTGGGCCATTTGTTCTCTGTCATATATTCTCAACTTGTTATATAGCAGCACCATAGACAATGTGTAACTGAATGAGCATGGTTGTGCTCTAGTAGCATTTTTCTTTTTTTACAAAAACAAGAGGTGAAATGAATGTGGTCCATGGGTCATAGTTTGCCATCCTCTACTTATTGTTATGACTTACTTGAGGGTAGGATCATGATTATTTTATCAGTATAACTTAAGCATCTGGCCAATGCAGTAAACATCAATACTGTTTGTGGAGTAAATGATTAAAAGTGTGAATATATTTATAGGTGTTACCAGTGTATGATAACATTGAGGTGATCTTTTTCTTTCTCTTCAAGGAACTTGAAAATGTCTTTGGATTTTAAAATCTAAGCTCAAAAATAAAATTCAAGATGCATAATCCTATTAAGAGCACAGTAGTGTAACCGGATTTTGTCTAGGTCCTTGGCCAAACTGCAGGAAATGAATTTCAAGAGCATGCCATGTTGATTAGACCAGTAATTTTATTAAGGAAGAAAAATGGGAGCAAATAACAAATCATAGGTCCCAGGTAGAGAGGAAGGGGCTGAAGATTGATGAAGAGGACTGATTTATAGACTACAGTTTCCCATTATAGATTATAAATGCCCAGGTTTTACTTGTGTGTTTATCCGTGTGTGTGTGTGTGTGTGTGTGTGTGTGTGTGTGTGTGTGGAAGGACACGGCGAGAGCAGGGCGCAGAAGGCAAGAGAAAGAGCGAGCGACAGAGAGATTCGGCCTTTGTGCTTGCTTTTTAAACCATTAATTATTCCACCCTTTGCTAATGGCCTTGGAGGAGTCCCAGCTGTTTGCTGCTTTGATTGATTACCCCACCCATCAATCCTCTGGGAGGGCCCAATGATAAGGCCCCTGGAGAATATCTGGGGCTTCTCCTGGCTTTGGGAGGAAATCTCATTCTCCAGGGTCTTCCAGCAGCCATCTTGGCAGTATCCATATCCACGTGGACTTCTTGCCAGGTTCCAGGTCCATCTATTGTTTCCTTATTTTACTAGCCTGCTTCAGTAGCACTGCAGCGCCTAAACAAGCTTGGGAGTACTCTAATTGATTCTATTGCCTTTGATAAAGAAATAATTTCCCACTCAGTAGGTCAATTGTAAAGAAATGAAAAATAGGGGAAGTAGAGAGGCAGACATTGAATCCACACAACTTTACCCAATAAAGAAAGGTGGAGTGTCAAGGATTTGACCTCATTGCTACCATGATGGTCAGATCATACTGTGGAAAGGCCCTGGAATTGATCATACATTTGCTAGGCATTTTACCTATTCCCCCCTTGCTCTTACACTTTGTTCCCCTGCCTATTTTTGGTTTAAAATATGCATATAATTTTTTAGGATTTCATTGATATAAAGTTCAAAGATAAGCAAAGCTATATATTATATTTATAAGGTGCCAGGGACTTCACAGACAATCTCAGACTCAGGCCTTGCCTTCCTACCCACTCCTTTCCTTTGTGTGCAGATGTTTCAATAGGTTTCCATTCACAGCCTGGGGAGATGGTAGGACTAATGGTGTAGCCTGACCTTACCTTGAACCCGAAACCTGGAATAAGCAGCCCCACCTGCTTATCAGGGAGGGAACTCTGCACAAAGTTACCTTGATACATGCTTTTTGCTCCATGGCAGGGCCCCTCTCCACCTGGGGTTTAAATACCTACTCTATGGCAGTACAGACCTCTCTCCTCTCCAATGGGGAGTGTGGAGCCACCACACCACGCCTCCTAGGGAGACCGCCCATGATGAGATATATTTCCCTGCTCTTGACCCTTTGTGCCATGTAAGTAATAATGATGTTATATGCTGGAAGTTTCTGTTGTGCCTGAGCCCATTTTTCCACTACACACCGTATAGCAACTTGTTCTACAAAAGGACACAGCATTGGGCAGTGAATTTATAAAAAAGCAATGCAAAGTTCTGCATGTATTGGGTTAGAGAGTGGCTACAAGGGGTATTCAAGTGACAGTATATTAAAATTTTAAACAGTATGGTGTATACAGAGATGTTCCTTATATTGTAACACTTCTACAACTGTTGCACGCAATTCCTATATAATGAGAATTGTATTTGGGTAGTGATTTGTGAAACTTGTTCTCTTGGAAGTGCTTTTCAGGAATGTGGAACCCTTCCCATACCTATCAAAAGAGTGTTCAAAGTGTCAAAAATGAAGGATTTTGGTGCATGTATTAGCATCACTCTTAGAAATATGAAGAGAAGGAAATGAAAATTTTTTTTCAAATATGTAGAATATCAGTTCCAGATCTAAATTAAGCTCTTTTCTACAACTGGATTATGATGCATTTGCTGCTCATTCTTTTCTGGTTAATATACTAATTTTAATGTTGTCAGTTGTAAATTCTAAAATAGCACCTGCTAGAATCGGCAACATAGATATCACAAAAGTATAAACACTTTAATTTTACAACTTCTTGATTTATCTTATTTTGTAAATTTTTTGGTAACCATGTTCTTTATGTAAGCAATGTGAAACAGAATTGCTCTTTGTTGAAATATAAAGAATAATTGCATACAGTCATGTGCTATATGTATCCTCTTTTGCAATAAGAAATGGCATTGAGCATAATTATAAGTATTAAAGACCTTATATCAGTGTAGCTTTAAATCAAGCAAGGCCTGTAAATTATTTTAATTGCAGTGTCCATTTAAAATATTTTGGTTAATGAGCCTTTACAGATTGCATTAAAATGTGCAAAAATAATTTTGCTGTTATATATATCATTCTAACACACATTTATGATGACCAGTTTTAAAACACAATCTTTCCTTTAACCTTTTATTCTAGAATTATGTTTATTTCTCAAGTTGGCATCTAAGAAGACAGCCTAACTTCAGACTTTCACGGTACTGAGAAAGTAAAAACATAAATATTTTCGTCCTCGTCAACCTAACATTTTCTCCAGTTTCTAAGAAAAACTACCCATTCTGCCAGTACTAGTTTTTTTTCTTGCTGTTATGAATTCCCACACTTATCAGCTTTCTGTACCGCAAGTTTATAATCTTATACTTTTCTTGGGTCAGGATTCTAGTACATCTTAGTTGCGTCCTCTGTTCAAGGTCTCATGAAGTTAAGATCAAGACACTGGCTGGGTTGTCATTCTTTCTGGAGTTTGGGATACTCTTCCAGGTTCACATGGATTTTGCTACAATTCAGCTCCTTCTGGCCATAAGACTGAGGTCCCCATTTTCTTTTACTCTATTAGCCAAGGGAGCTCTGAGCTTGTCTGCAATCTTCAGCAGGCTAAGATGGAGTCTAGTAAACATAACAAAATCAAGGGAGTGATTATCCCATGATATCCACAGGTTACCAATGGGCAAGAGTCCCATGAACCATCTTAGAATCTTGCCTGCAAAACTGCCCAATCATGTATTTCAGCTATAAGCAGAAAGTTACCCCTGGTGCCAAGGAAATACCTTCTTGTTATTGTTGGTCTCCAACTTCCAAACTAGAAAATGGTTAGTAATTACTCTGGAATGAAATTAAGATTATCACTACTAGAATGGATCTGCATGGCTAATGAAGGAAAAGAGAGACTCAGAAATGACTGAAAACTTCTAGTCATGGAACCATTTTCTGGTTTTAAATCCTTGAATAGTAAGCCTGGACTTTCTTCTCATCCCCGGTACCAAGTTCTCTCAGGAAGAGGCATACAAAATCCCCTTTTCTGAATTAATGAATATATAGCCATGGCCCAAAATATAATTTCTCTGTTAAAGTTATACTGTAGAAATGAAATTTTCAAGTATTTAGAGAAGCATTTTTTTGTTTCGTTTTGTTTTAACCTCATTGCTTCATCCCAATATCTCCTTCACACATTCACCTCAATTTTGATGAATGTTTGATGATTGGGAAAAATTGAGAAATATATTGAAAACTTTCATGAGGAGGAAACTTATTTGGATGAAGGAGGAAGTACCGTAGACTTATAGACTTACGAGGACAGCAGAGAGCCAAGGTCAAAGCTGAGAAATATCCGTTTCAATCTGTTGTTGTTTTTCTTTATTATATAATTCATTTGACAATGTTACAAATGTAACCAAATCGAGCCAAGGACATTTTTATCAGGTGTGATAAATTGTGGTTGACCTACTGGTACCTCCCACTGAATACCTTACTTTATGTATTTCCAGTAACTTCTCTGATAATCAACCACCTGGGCAAGATTTGCAGTCTTTCAAGCTGTTATTTTGAGACATGAATTAGTGTTAGCATATACATAAATCATTGGGCAAATCAAGAGGAACTGCAGAAGAGAGCTTCTGGTTTCAAAAGAGTCATATCAATAGTCAACTAAGGAAATACATTCTTACAGTTAAAATAAATAGATTCTAGCACTATAAATTTAATTTCCAATAGTTTTGGTTAAATTCTACTAAAATCTCTGTTTTAAAGTAAAAAGCATGGTTGTTGAAATGAAGAATTGCAGCCACAAACAGACCAAGACTTTTAAATATGAAACTAAAGGACAGTTAATAATGAGGTGATAGCATCTTGGAATATCAAATAATCATAAAGAAAGAGTGATTATAATTATAGGTTGATGCTATTATATCATTATTTATGTAAGACTTTGAATCAACAGTTACAGAAAAGTAGAAGCAGCACTAAAAAGGAGGAAATAGCATCTTATTCATTTCAAGTCATATCAAAAAATTGTCAAAGTCCTTTTGAAGCTTTGTATCCTTTGGGAGGTAAATTTTTAGAAACAAGAACCTTCTAAAATAATATCACTAAATTTTGACCTTTTCTACCTTCTTCAGAAAATATTAGATATATTAAATGTAATCATTAAAAAATCTGCTTTCATACTCATTTCTTTTATTCTATACCTCCTTTCAAACCAACCTACTATTTGATTTTGGTTTTGAGCTAATGAGAAATCCATAATATGCAAACGTTCATTAAAAGAAGCAAAATTTTGAAAATCTATCAACTCAGTTAATTTTGAAATTTTTATTTAAAAAGACAATCACATTTAAAGGGTTTTTTGTTTGTATTTAATTTAATCTAATTTCAGTTGTATTCTAATTAACTTTTTCACTATTGTTTCTGAAGAATATTACATCCAGTTATATTAAAATAAAACTGCATAATCAAATATTTCATTTGAGTACAGATGAACTTAGAAAAAAAAAGGATTTTGTAAAAAAAGGATATTACTAAATATCATACAAGTTAAGGTGTTGCACATCAGAAATAGGAAAATAACAATGATCACTAGCTTTTAGATACACAAGACTTTGTAACAATAATGTAATAATAATAATTATTAGTGATTATACAATGACAGCTGAATTCTAATTAGGCAGATGCATTAAACTCCCAACTATATTTCTTCTCCCGAGGCCTCTTGAAATGATATTAAAATGTCTAAAAGGCACAGATTCACACAATAAGGTCAAGAGAGGCGATGTCTGGAGATGAAAAAGAAGAAACACTAATTAATTATCCTAAATATCACTTGGTCAGAAGTCTAACATGGGTCTCCCTAGAATAAAATTAAGGTGGCATTCACTTGCCAGAATTCAGTTCCCTGTGGAATTTTTTTTCCCCATTTTCTTGTTTTTTTGAGTGTTTCTGTTCAGATACACAGTGCCCTTCTGATTCATGATTGTAATAGTTTTCTAAGCTGCGTAACAAATTACCTCAAACGGCTTAAAACAACGCACATTTTTGTCTGGGCATGCCTGAGCTAGTCCTCAGCTCAGGCTTTCATAGGGCTTCCCCCAGGGTGTCCACCTGCCTGCATTCTCACCTGGAGACCTGACTGGGAGGAATCCACTCCCAACAATATTCTGATTTTTGGCAGAATTTATTTTTGCATGGCTGTAAAACTCATGGCAGCTTGCTCTTCACATTTGCAAAATCCTTTAACTCTTTTGACATGACATAATGTAAGCTAGGGAGTGGCAGTCTTCACTTCTGCTGTATAACTTAACCTACTTATGGGTATAGCATGAGAGAGTGGAGTCGTGGGTATCATTTTGGAATTTTGCCTAGCTTTTTTTTTTAATTAGTCCAGCTGAAGTGATACAGAAAAATCATTCAAAATGTACAGAATCCCCATATAACCCCATCGTAATACAGATACATACATTTTGCATTGGTATAACTTCCTTATAATTGATGGAAAAAAATTGACTGTAGCCAATAGTTTAATGTAGGGTTCATTTTTTGTGTGTGTTGTATAGTTCTAAGATTTGTTTATTTTTATCTTAATTTTGGTAACATATATACAATGTAATTTCCCCCATTTTAATCACTTTCAAGTATACTTTTCTTTTTCTTTTGCCTGTTTGCTTCTTCGTTTTTAATCTCTCTGACTTCTCTTTCTGCCTCATCTCCCTTGCTCCTTACAGAGAAAGTGCTCTGCTTTTAACGGACCCATGTGATGAAAATCCTGAATAATGTCCCTATTTTAAGGTCCTTAACCATAAAAACATCTGCAAAGCCCATTTTGCCATGCAATGTGATTTATTCGTAGTTTCCTGGGAATAGGGCCTGAACATCATTAAGGGGACTGTTATTCTGCCCTACCACAGGCTGCTTAGCTTCCCCAGAAAGTCTGCTCTCCTCCTGCTGCTTGCAGTGGGTGAGCCTGGTTGCCGACACTTTGGTGGCTTAGTGAAGGTAAGCTTCAGAATATTAGTTATTCTCCTTTTGTTCAGTTTAATACCCAAACCACATTTAGCTTTGCCTGATATCTCTGAATTCACACAATATCTGATCTGATTTTTTTTAACTTTCACCTTCCATGTTTCTTCGAGAGGTCCAACTACATGGCTGTTCAGCGTTGCACTGGAGATTCTGATGCTTAGCTGCTCCACAGATAAACTTTCAACAAGTCTCCAGTTCTTAGCCCCAAGAACATCCTACCTTCAGGCGTATATGTTACCTGCAATTCCCGAGCCCTTGCAGTATTAGATGGGTTACACACACTCACACACGGGTTTATCTTTCTTAGCTTTGCTAAATAATGTAACTCTCTTTATCTTCTTTCCAGCTTCTAAAACTCTGTTGCTATCTCTTTTCTTCTGTTGTAGCCTCTCCTGCCCACGTTGGTCTTATCAGTTAATGCAGCTTCAATTTATTTACTGCTTTATTTAGAGGGGAGTTTGGAGAAAGTGGCTATAACTCCATGTGTTCAGAGTTTAAATGAAAATACTCATTTGTTTTCAGATTCTGTTGATTTATTTCCATCAGATGATATAGTTGGTCTCATAAATTTGAGGTTTAGTTGAAACTCTACATATTTTGAGTTTTCCATAAGAATTTTCTAACTAAATGGTTGCTCAGAAGCATTTTGGTGTATGTCCCCCACTGAGAATGGAGGGGCTCTTCATTTGTCTGTCTTTCTGTGTATTTTACTGACGTCTAATGCCATTACATAATGATGAATGAACAGAGGCTATAGATTATTCTTTCCTTGAAAGGCAGTGAGACCTTTGTAACTTATTACCTTTTTTTTTAATTACTTTTTTTATTGAGTGTTTGAAAGTTGCTTATCATTGTTATTATTATTTTACTTGGTGATTTCAAATGGCACATTCCTAATTTCCCATAATCTCAATTATCTTATAACAATTTCACAATGATATTATCATTGGAGTTCATTTCCGGGCTGCTATGAGTATGCTTTCTCACTGGTGTCTTATTCTTTTGCAGTTGATGTTTTTACAGACCCTTGTTTAATATGATTCATTGCTTCTTCCTATAATCATTTTTCTTCCTATCATCATATTTCCCCAAATATCCCTATTCTACCCAAAGTAGATTTGGGGTGGATAATTTTCTGATGTCCTGCATGTCTGTTTACCTTTAATTCATCTTTGTGCTTAGAATGGTAATATTCTAGATAAATAGTTCTTTTGTTCAAAAATTTGAACATGTTTCTTGATTTTCTGCATCTAGCATTACTGCTGTAATATTGGATATCCATCTGGCTTGTTTTCTTTTGTACATGATCAGTTCATCTCTTTGGAAGCTTTTTATATTTCATTTGTCATTGATGCTCTTAAATTTCACTCAATATGCCTAGATTTGTACATTCTTTTCTTTTTTTGTATTATTGAACTACTTATAAATTAGTTTGTGATATTTTTTAATTCTCTGAAATACTCAGTTATTATTTTATTATCTTTATTTTTCTTCTAGGATTCTTATTATATGGATATTACTATTACTAATTATTCCTTCCTTTTGCTTATGTTTTACATCAATCTTTCCATCTCTGCATCACTTAATGTTCTTTCCCCTTTTCCAGAATAATTATATTTCTACTTTTATGTGGTCTGATTCTATCTATCTATCATCTGTCTACCTACCAACTGACCTACCTATATCTAAATATTCTTGGGGTGATATAGAAAATCAGCACCTGACATGTGCTCCTTTGGATTAATTTGTGAGTAAGGAAGAATAAGGTGTTCGGGCTGGATACTTTCTGGTTTAGGTTCTAGCCCCTCCATTTGGTAAAACCTCCATACCCAATCTCATCCAAGGAAACTTGCTCCTCAGGGGTTTTCCTATCACCCCCATTCGAGACCTTGCTTTCTTCCAAAGGATGTCCCCTTTGATTGAAATATCACCTAATGTTGGCTGCTCCCCACTCTGGCCAGTATTTGATATCATGATGAGTTTACCCTTAACTTTTGGGCTGACAATGCCTTGTTTATACATTTGTTTTGCTTTTTGAGTTTTTATCCCCTTCCTTGCAATGGTGAGAGGGTGAAAAATATTCTCCACATCAATGTTGGGAAGAGGGGAAAAAGCAGGTAGAAAATACTGCCAAAGCCTATTTTGTACCATTTTCTAGACCATTTTCTGCTCTAAATAGTCACAGTTTCCCGCACTGGGACCCAACAAAACACTTCTCTTATAGAATTTGATATGGTTACATTGTCAAAGTGATGATAGATCAACTTATAGGATACTCCAGTCTACTTCTAGTGATGGATTTGGGCCTGATAGGCATTAGTTTCAGTTACCCATCTTATTAGCAGAAAGCCTATCAGCCTATGTTGTTTATAAAGGGAGGGGCATCTACTTTCTGCTTCTTATCTTTTAGGTTAAAATGATTTAAGCCCTTAATATAAGAATTATTTATACATCTATAATTTGGTCTGCTTACTATTTTGATCTTTTAAATTATATACAACACATAATGTATCATTTCTATTTTAATGAAAATGTCTGCATTAACATATTTTTCTAATCATTTATGCACACACTAAAGGATATGTTACATAAATGATGCAAATAATGGTTTGTATCTATAATTTTTCACCCACATCCTAATAAAGATAATCCTCTCATTCTGGATTTAAAGTATTATAAAATTAAATATATTCTGACTCACTGTAAGAAAAAAAAAAAAAAATCCCCTTGACATCTGTGACATTTTCCCAGATGAATACCATGCTTTTCTTGTGTAAGTATTGAACATTAAAACATATTTTGTTTAATCAAGTCACTGTGAAATCAAGTGACCATCTCATTTTAAATTGAATCCTTCCAAAGCCAGTGTTCTCTAGCTATCTCATTTTTCAGATTTATTTTATTCTTTAGCACTTATTACAATCTAAAGCACTGCTTGTATTACTTATTGTATTTATTGTCTATTTCTTCCCAGTAGACTGTAAGCTTCATGAAAATAGGAATTTTTGTTTGTTTTGTTTACTGTTGTGTTCTTATTCCCTATTGGTGCTCAGCACAGAGTAAATACTCAAGAAATATTTTCTGTTTTAATTCATGAATAAACTACTTGGTTATATATAAGTGAACTATAGAATAGCATTGCAATGCAGTTCAAGGATGCATAGTCTGTAATATTTAAGGCAGCTAATGGCCAGGACTTAGAAATTGTTATAATAATTTTCTGACATATTTTTCCTTTTTAAAATTGAAAGTGACAAACTGAGTTTGATTAAAGGACATACGTCTTTGCCATAATCAATGCATGGAAATATGCTTTTAAAAATCATATATTCACAAAAAACTATTTCAAATCCCACATACACATTTTGATCATAACATATTGCCTTTCTTATCTTTGTCAAAAATGTTTTAATTAAAAATTCCTATTTAACTACTCCCACTCCCAACAACTTCTCGAAATTCCTAGGGGCTTTTTTTGGAATCTTTTATTTTATTTTTTAATGTGTGGCATCAATTTTGTCATGTATTGAGGTGAATCTGAAAAACACTGAGGTGAAATTAAGATTTCTTGGACACAAATGTTTATCGAGGATAAAACAGATTGAAATTATAGCTCATATATTTCTCAGGCATTTTCTGTTATAAATAATCATTAGATATCTCAGGAAAATATTGATAATAAAATGGCACCTGTATGCTTAAAATGTAATTGAATTTTTGGAAGGCATTTAGGACCTTTTGTTGTTTTGCTATTTTTATTATATGCAACTATTTCAAACGTACTGAAATACATGTACTTACAATAATTTAACAAACACCCACTATCAAGGTTTAACACATGTTAAAACTTTGTCAGATTTACTTCATTTCTATATTTTTAGCAGTGAATCATTACAGACAGTGTGGAGATCCCTTTGCAATCCTTTGCAGTTCCTCTCTTTCATAGATAAACATTATCTTGTAGTCAGTGCAATTCCTACATGTACATATTTTAAAGTAGAATCTATGTAAGAAAGTGTTGTTTCAAAACTTGCATACATGCATCATACTATATGCAACATTCTGAAAAAAAAAAAAAAGAGCTTCCCCTTGACCTAACATTGTAATATTTTTAAGAAGTCTTGAAGTAAACCCCAGTGTGTCGTTATGTATTTGCAATCTTCTTTGTGGTAGAAAAAGGAAAGTCATTGGAGTTGACCCTGGGAGTTCCTTACAGGTTGTTTGAAAACAAACTGCATGAGAACAGAGAGATAGTGAGAGTGGGAGAGGTAGGACATTGTGCTCTTTCAGGTACAGAAGAGGCTGCATTTCAACTCAGATGCCTGGACCAGTGGATATTTCCACTGATAGTCAGGAAGGGCTATAACTTCCCATTGGCCTCTTGGGCTCTAGGTGAAAGGCAGAGAGAATTCACAAGGAATTCATTTAAATGTCTGGACCCAACCTCCAGTCTGTCCTGCCCATAGCAGTCTATTTGTCCCTTCACTAAAAAGCACCTCTTCTGCTTGCACTGTGAAAAGGAAAGTGACAAGGGGAAGGTGGATTGTTTACTCTCACCTCCATCAGCCTCCTTTGTGGGATGAAGGGAGGAGGGTGGAGAAACTCTGGTTTCTTTTTCTTTGTTGACTCCTAACTTGTGCTTTTTTCCTTTATAAAGCTTGTTCCTCAATTCATTCCATGTGTGATGATGTCTAACCTATTCTGAGCTCTGTTGTAGTACAGCTAACAATTACAAAAACAATAGCAACTACAGTGATTTTCCTGGCATTGTAGCTCACACCCATATGGGGAAATTTTCACTCACTCCTGGAAATAGCTTTTAAGAAATAGCTTTTAAGAAATGGCTGAAGAGATAAATGTGGCCATCCAGAGGTAGAATACACTCCTTATGGGTCTAAGATAACCTCCCAAGAAGGTGGGTGATCAGAGTCAACTGGAGGTGGAATGGGAGACAGACATCTAGGAATGTGGGCAGCTCATTGGGAGAATTGGTGATCAGCAGCCATGGGGTTCAGATAGCACAGATGCCCTGAGAGGGCAGCCGGGTCAGTTCTGGGAGTGGCTGCTGAAGCAGGGGCTACACCATCTGCACCTGAGCTG
>JAQZBX010000423.1:50398-112119 GCA_029593785.1 Cabassous unicinctus | reverse complement strand
ATTAATTTCAGCTATTTTTTTTCTTTTTGGTCTCCACCTTCAATATTTTCCTGAAACAGCTTACAGCAATTCACAAATTCTTTTATGACATACATATCTGCTGTATAAACTGTAGATTGAAATTTTTAATTTCACATATTTTATTTTGAATTTTAAAGTTCTGTTTTATTTGTTTTCAATTCTGCTAATGCATTTTTGGAATTGTCTAGATACTGGTTCATTTCATAGTTTCATATTTTAACTTTTATACAGTCTTTTCTGAAAAATTTAATATCCACAGTTCTGAAGGATCTTAATCAGTTTTCTTCTGTTGATGCTCATCATGGTGGTTTATAACTTGTGTGTTTGCTGAGCTCATAGATCTTTCCTGTTGTAAATCTGAGGCTCTAGATAGGGAACAATTTTCTCTGGGTGATTTATGCTGAATCTGCTGTGAGAAAAGGGTACACTGCAGACCTGGGACCACTTCAGTTGCCTTCCAGGCTTAAAACTTGCTGCCCTACCAATGTTTAGTATTGAGCTTTGACAGTAGACATAACAGGCATTTGCCTGAGAACAGTATCACGTCTAGTTTCAGCTCACTTTTTTGTTTCTATTTTCAACCTTTTCTCTGAAACTGCTTACAACAAAGATGAACTCCTGTCTGTCACTATTTGTCTTTGGCTTGACCTCTTAGCAACTTTTTTAGGGTCTGCAGTCCTTCTCCGACTTCACCTTCTTTCTCAAAATATTCTCTCTCCTCTGCCTGAACTAATTTGCCCATTTTGATTTTCCTCATATATTTCCAGTCACTTCTCAGTCTCTTTTTCTACATCCTGGTCATTAAATAATGCTGTGTTTATGACTCTTTCCTCTAATTATATTCTCACTATAAATAATATCAAAGTTAAACTCATCCAAAATTATGGATTTGATGACAATGATTCTCATCATTATCTCTGATTTAGGTCTCTTTCTAGAGGTATGTATTACTTATCAATTGCTGTGGGACAAATTACCCCAAAACTTAGCAACTTAAAAGGAAAAAAAAAAAAAGCATTTATTATCTCACACAGTTTTGAGGGAAAGAAATTTTGAAGCATCTTAGCTGGATATTAGGGCTCAAAGTCTTTCAAGAAATTGCAGTCAATCTGGTTGTGGGGGCTTCATTTATCTAAAGACTTAACTGGAACTGGAGAATCTGCTTCCAAGATTTCGCTCATGGCTGTTGACAAAAGACCTCGGTCCCTTGCCATGTGAGCCTTTCCTCTGAGGTGGCTGAGTTTCCTCAAAACATGGCCTGTGGTTTCTTCTGGAGTGAGTTATCTAAGATGGAGCAACGAGGGAGGCTGCAATGCTTTTATGATCTAGCCTCAAAAGTGATATATAATCATTTCTGCCATATACTAATAGCATATGATGATACAATGTGGAAAAGGACTGCAAAAGGGTATGAATACTGGAAGGTGGGACTCATCGGAGGCCATCTTGGAATCTGGCTACCACAAAGTTCAACCTGCTTGTGGACAAGTGCATTTAATTGTCTTACAGGTACCTCAAACTCTGAGTGTATAAACATAACCAACATATTCCAATTGAAATCCTTCATGCTGTATCGAAACAGAAACCCTTTACTCCTACTCTGATAGACTTAAATCCAAATGAATGGCACCATAATCCACCGTGTTACCTAAACCAGGAACTTGAAATTATTGTTAATTTGTTTCTCAGCTCACACTTTTGGTATTAGTATCTAAATGATTTTCAAATTATCATATATCTTTGTACCCCACTTTAATTTCCTTAATTTGGGTCACCACCATCTCTCACCTCTAATACTGACCCTTTGCTCTCATTCTCTCTTGTCCTATTCTCATTCCATAATCAGGCAAAGGGATCATTATAAAATAAAAATTGAAATATACCATTTCTTTGCCTAAATTGAGGATCAAGTTTATATATCTAATACATGCAAAAATTATTTTTGATAATGGAAGGGGGATAAAAATGGCAAAGGGTGGCTGTACAATAAGCTTGCAAATGAATCTAAAAAACATATGGAAGCATAATGTTGACTGAAAATAAAGAGTTGATTTAGATTTCCTCAGCTGGATGTTGGAAATAAACTCCAAGAACATTGCAGTTGAAGCATAATTCTCAAACTTTGAATACTGGCATTTCAACTGGTATAAATCAGCTGCTTAAGAGTGGTGCATAGAAGAACTGTGTGGGAGAGAGTGTGGTCTACAATATGAACTATGGTCCATGCTTAGTGGCAAAGCCCCAGGATGTATATATCCATTGCAGGTGATGTGCCACACTAATGAAAGATGTTTATGTGGGAGGTTGTGGGAGGTGTGGAAGGTGGGGCATATGGGAATCCCTATAATTTTTGTGTAACATTTATGTAATCTAAGCATCTTTTAAAAAATAAAAAAAAATATTAATAATAAAAAAAAGAATGGTGCATAAAGAAAAACATAACAAATATACCATGGAGAACAAACCATTATTTCTGCAACATAAATCATTCAAGAGGGCAATAGATGCTGGGAAAATTACATGATTTGTTTTTCAATAGAGCATAGATAAAAATACAAAAAAATAGAATTACTATATATTTATTACATTTTCATAAGGGACATGATTATTAGGCAGAAACAATGCTCCTGCACACAGTCTTTTCTCCCTATTCTGTTTATTACTTGAATTTCCTTCAATACTAACAAAAATCATAGAGATTTTAAAAAAGAGGAAATAGCAATAACCATAACAAACGTTTAGTGCATGTGCTGTAAGTGACAGCACTATATCATTACTTCAAACTGCCTCAATAGTTAATATTAATAACACTGCAAATATGATATAATGAGCCAAAGAGTAGCATAATTATGCAACCTTGGTATCAGATATAGACAACTCTCTCAGAAAAGAGTCAAAGACTTAATCAACTTTACACCTGAGGAGAGCCTAAAGATCACCAAACCCCATCCTCTCATTTTAAAGGTGAGGAAACTGGGGCCTAAAGAAACAATTATATCATCATTGTTAAACAAGAAAAATTGCAAACATGAAAACAACAGACTAATTCCAGAAATGTACTTAATACCAAAGACCTATGGGCTTCCAGGAGAATGTTCTATGATATTATAATAAATCATGGGAATGAACTGTATATAAGCATTTCAAATTTTTTTTATTGAGGGCAACAAAAATAATAATGTTTAAAAACAACACTCTGGTCAAAATGACATTCCAAATAGAATACACTGGGGTATGAGTCAGAGGGGGAAATTCTTGAAGAAGTGATTCACAATCATGTTTATGAAAAATATTTCTAATGTGGTAACAGATTAATACAAATAAATATGGGTATGTTTCAGCAAATTATAAAATAAATCTTGCCATTCATTTGTAGGAAATAAGCACAGTGAGTCTGGAAGACAACTAAAACCTGAAAGAGTTAATGATCGGTAATGTCATCTAGAAAGAAAACAGAGGGGAGGGGTGGAACATTGAAATAGAAGAGACAATCAGAAAACTATACTTTTACCAGAGAAAATTACACTATGAGGTAGAATTTATAACAATATTTCAACTCATTTCACAGATTCCCTGCTGGGAAACAGAAAATGATCTGAAAAGTAAGATACACATTTGTATGTGCATAATTAAATAAAACTACGTTATATATTTCTTATTAATAGTATTTAGTAGCATACTTTATGGTACTTAAATACTAAATATTATTAAGAACGATATCATTCAACGATTACTCATTTTCCTGAGGAGGAATACTTCCAAAGCTTTGTTTTCAGTATTGACTTCCAAAACCAAACTCATCCACATCACCTCCAATCCAGCTCCTCCTCTGAGCTTTCACAGTGTAAACTGAAGGATTAGCATTTTCTCATGACCTTCAGGCTCAATTAATTGTAAATATCTTTTCTTTTTCCTTTTACTGTATTTATCATTTCTTTTAATTCTTCCACTAACCCAAGCCCTAATTATTTCTCATCTCTTATCTAATAGCCATTCTTCCTTATTCTTCCTATTTTTGCTCAAATTCAACTGCCCAGGAAGTCAGAAAGTTCTAGTGGTCATTTATCTTGTCCAAAACAAAGGAGTCAACACATTATCAATCAAGTAATCACTGGATGCCAGGCACTGTGCTAATCCTAAAGACTTAATGGCAGGGGAGAGGAATTGCTTTATCTTTATGGGACTGCATCACCATCAATGTGCCTTTTGTAATTTTGTGACTTTTGTAGTGTCTCTTAGTGCCTTTTGTACTTTTACTAACATTGCCGTTTGCTTAATACCCTTCTCTTATTTCAAGCTCCCTTTTCCGAGAGATTACCTAAAAGGCCTGCTGAATCATCTCCCTCCTTGGTCGGTGCTTTATGTCCACCTCTTTCATAGGCCACTGACCATTATATATACCAGCTGCCCTTGGGTCAGGTGACCACTGGTTTCATCTATGTGAGCACAGGAAGGGATTATATGGTTCAAAAGATGGTCTCTTATGCTACTTGCTACTTCTTTGTCACATTAGTTTCCTTCATTGCCCCAAAAGTATGCTTTATAGGATACCCTCTTTCATAACAGGAAAGTGATATTGTCACAAAATCTAGGGAAGGAGCAAGTGGCAGCATATTGATTTGTAGGGTGCTTCAGAATGTTTGAGTTGAGTCACCCAATAAGAAGTTGGAAACAGGTATTTGGAGTTTAGGAGAGGGATTTAGGTATTGAAACTGGAGAGACAGAATCAAGAGTCACAGATTAAAGCATAAGCCCATGGAGAATGTCTTGGAAATTGAATAAAAGATAAAACCCTGGGAAATGTCAGAAAAACGACAGTCCAGTAATGAGACTGAAAAGAATCTGTTCAGAACTATGAGAAAAGCAAAAAGTATTTTTACCATTGATGTCCTCAGGATGATTAAGTCTTCCATAAGAATTTTAAATGTGTTTTTCTATACCCCTTTTCCTCTTTCTCTATGTGTATATCAATGCTTTAGTCAACTAGACTTCCAACTGTTACTCAATCTTTTCTCATGCATCCTATACCCTCTACTTTGCTTGTGCTTCCAATGCTTTCTTTCTAGTTCTACTTATTACAACCTTATTTATCCTTCAATATACAGTCACACTCCAGTTCTATACTCTGAACCTATTTTTCCAGCTTGTTATTTGTCTTTTCCATCATAATGATGCAAAGTATCATAATGATCAAAAAGTGTCATTTCTACACTTTTTTCATCTCTTGACTAGGTGTTTAGTTCTTGAGAGTCCAGGCAGTGGTTTTATTGCTGTGTCTCTTCTATTACTAGTACACGGTAAGTTTTAAGAAATCCTTTTTGGGTTGACTGCAATCATATCATCTGTTCTGCTTAAACCATCACTCACCACTCCCACCTTTTTTCTTTACTCTTACTTGCCTGTCTCCTAACAAGAAAAATCTTTGAAATGTAAGCATATTATGCTTTTCCTAGGAAAAGGTGAGTGTCAGAAAAAGAAAAGAGACAGGTTTTCTTAGGGTGATGTATGACTCAAATCTAAGTGGTGATAGATAAATATTTTTTAATATAGATTAAGTTGCAGAAAGATTTGGCAAGAAAAGTAAACACTTTCCATCCTCCTTTTAAGTGAAATATTTACATGCTATTGAAGAGTGTTTATCATTATTTTTTACTTCTCTTTCAGACATAAGCACAAAACACAAGCTAAAATCTAATGAAAAAATAGTCTTAGCATTTTTTACTATCTCATACCTGTAGTTACTTCCACCATGTGCATGATTGATAATTGAAATTATTATGGTAGTTTAAAATAAACTTGCAACCATTTTCAAGAGTTACATTTAGAAAAGTACTTATGATAGCAACATATATATGTATATATATTTTTATAGATATATAGTGGTTACATTGTAATTCCTTTTTTTTTCTTTATTAGAGAAGTTCTTGGCTTACAGAGGAACCATGCATAAAATACAGGATTCCCATATACTACTCCACCACCAAAACCTTGCATTGGTTTGGAACACTTGCTACAATTGATGATATCTCATTTTTATAATTTTACTATTAATTAAGGTCCATGTTTTAACTTATGGTTCACTGTTTATGTATGGTAGTTCAAAGAATTTTTAAAATTTATTTATTCTGATACCATATATACAATCTAACATTTCCCCTTTTAATCATATTCAGATATATATTTCTGTGCTGATAATTGTGTTCAAAATATCATCCTACCATCACCACCATCCATTACCAAAACATAACCATCATTACAAATAGGAACCCTAAACATTTTAAGCCTTAACTTCCCTTTGCCTATCCCCACCTCAACCCCTGGTAACCTATATTCTAACTTTATGAGTTTGCTTATTCTAATTGTGTCAAAACAGTGAATACAATCATACAACATTTGTCTTTTTGAGTCTTACCTATTTCACTCAACATGATGTCTTCAAGTTTCATTCCTTTTTATGACTGATAATATTCTATTGCATGTATATACCATATTTTATTTATCCATTCATTGGTTGATGGGCATTGGTTCCGTCCATCTTTTGGCAATTGTGAATAATGCTGCTATGAACATTGGAGTGCCTGTATCTGTTTGAGTCCCTGCTTTCAATTCTTTTGGTTATACACTGAGTAGTGGGATTACCAGGTCATATGATAGTTCTATACGTAGCTTTTTCTGAGGAACCACCAAACTGTTGTTGATAGCAGTTGCATTATTTTACATTGCCACCAGCAATGAATGAGGTTTCCTATTTCTCTGCATCCTCTCCAACACATTTCTTGTTTCTTTAATAGTAGCCATTCTAATAGGTGTGAAATGGTGTCTTATTGTGGTTTTGATTTGCATTTCCTTCATGGCTAATGAAGTTGAGCATTTGTTATGTACTTTCCCGCCATTTGTATATCTTCTTTGTAGAGATGTCTGTTCAAGTCTCTTATCCATTTTTTAATTGGGTTGTTTGTCTTTTGAGTTATTAATTGGAATGATTTCTTGATATATTCTGGATATTAATCCTTTATTGGATATGTGGTTTCCAAATATTTTCTCCCTTTGTGTAGGTTGTCTTTTTATTTTCATGATAAAGTCCTTTGATGCACACAAGTTTTTAATTTTGATGTATTATTTATCTATTTTTTTCTTTTGTTGTTTTGCTTTGGGTGTAAGCTCTAAGAAACCATTGTCTAATACAAGTCCTGAAGATGCTTCCCTATGTTTTCTGCTAGCTTGATAGTTCTAGCTCCTATTTTAAGGTCTTTAATCTGTTTTGAGTTGATTTTTTTATATGGTGTGAGGTAAGCATCCTCCTTCCTTTTTTTTTTTTTCAAATCAAAATCCAGTTTGCCCAACACCGTTTCTTGAAGAGACTATTCTTTCCCAATTGAGTGGCCCTTGCCACCTTGTCAAAAGTCAGTTGGCCATAAATGTGAGGGTTGATTTCAGAGCTCTCAATTGGATTTCATTGATCTATATGTCTGTCCTTGTGAAAGTATCATGATGTTTTGATTACTGTGGCTTTATAATAAGTTTTAAGATTAAGAAGTGTGAGTCCTCCAACTTCATTCTTTTTCAAGATGGCCCTAGCTATCTGGGGCCCCTTACCCTTCTATATAAATTTGATAATGGGCTTTCCCATTTCTGCAGAAAAGGTTGTTGAATTTTGGTTGGGACTGCATTCAACCTATAAATAGCTTTGGGTAGTAATGACTTCTTAAAAATATTTAGTCTTCCAATCCATGAACACTGAATATCCTTCCATTTATTTAGGTCTTCTTTAATTTCTTTTAGCAATGTTTTGTAATTTTCTGAGTACAGTTTCTTTTACATCTTCAGTTAGCTTTATTCTTAGATATATGATTCTTTTAGTTGCTGTTGTAAATGGAATTTTTTTCTTGGTTTCTTCTTCCAATTGTTCATTGATTGTTAATATGTTTGTGTGTGTGTATGTGTGACTTACTGCCTTCTCTTCTTTTTTCCTTGCTAGAGATAACATTCTTTACCTACTTCTAACACCAATAACCTGATGGACAAAATGGTGGCTAGTTTTGATGTGGTTATTTATGTAAGACAGAGAAAAAGAGAGAGAGAGAAAGAGAGAATTATCAGCATAGTTTGGTGGGTAAATCAGAATCAGTTTGTCAGTAAACAGACCCATCAGAAAGGAAATAATTGTTTGGCATATGCACTACTTTTAACAACGAGTCTCAGATATTCCCATTTTATTTTCTAATGTCTTCCTGTGTTGCATAATTTAAAATGGATGTTTGAAATAGCTTATTTCTAATCTTTAACAAATTCTTCCAGTTGTATCTTTCAGATATTGGAATCCTAATCAATTAAGGTTTTCCATTGAACTATGATCTCCTAATTTTACTACATCCATCTTAGGTCCATAAAGAATGAATTCCTTGACTAGGTGAAAACTATGTTTAAATATTCATAGCCTTGTTTTATTCCTTGCAGTTGAATCAGATCCTGTTATTTTCTTTTTCTTAAGTTTTCTTGTCTCAGGCTGAGTTGTCGCAGCATCACATGCTTACTGTTTATAACATTTCTATGTGACAACCAATGTTATCATTAGGCACCAAAAGCTTGAGTAATCCTTTAAAAGCCATAAACAATTTTAGTGAATGTGGTTCCTGCCCAAGTAACTGAAAGTTAGCCAGATATCTCAGCCCCACAGCTCAGATTCCTTATCGTTCCTTTATTATGAATATTCTCATAATAATCTCAGCACAATTTCTCTGTGCCAGCAACTGTGAAATTCTAGCTGTCAGTCTCTTCACCCGTTGATTAGAACCACTACTGGCAGTCAGTGTTGAGTATCTTAAAGTTCACCACCACTTATATCTCTGTATTTTAACTATAGCCTGCATGTATGAAGAAAGAGCCTTTCATTTTTATAAGAAACAATATATTGTCTGTATAAAACTGACCTTGTGCTCTAAAGAATGAAAAAAAAAGTGTCTAAGTTACCAATAAACATTTTATAGGAAAATAATTTCATAGAAAAGACCAGCGAGTGAAATGTCCTCTAAATATTCCTGTTACTCAATTTAAATATGAAGTTCAGGTTTTAAAGTCTCAGGTTCTATTTGTGTCCTTAACTAATTAAAATAGTTTGAGGTGCCATATGTTTATCTTTCTGCCCAGACATAAAGAACATTACAGATAGAGGTGACCCTGTTTTGGACAGATAGAGAATCCGGGCTTCCTTTTCACTTTCCCTGTAATAAAATCCCCAGGATAGCATTCCTGATGCCAATAAGATAATCTTCCTTCCTTCCTAAGACCTACCAAAGCATTAAAGACTATGCCCAAGGGGATTTGGTTAAAAGAGGGAAGAAAATCTACCTTTTGTTTTCTTCTCCTTTTCTATTTTTGGAATGATCTTGGTCATGTTTTGTTTCACCATTTTCATTTTCTGCTTCTTTCATATCTTTGATACAGCCCCAGAGCCACACGGGAATCACTACAATGGAATAAATAGCCTTAAAATTCTTGACAGTAAATTGTGTCATTTTATAACTTCAACTCTCAAGAAAAAAAAGACTCTCCTTAAATTAAGGAGAAAATTGTTTTAATTTCATTCGTACTCAGACCTGATGATGCCAGTCTGTTTCAAGACTTTAATGTTCAGAACACAGAGCACATTTTATAAATGCCCAGATGTCAAAGAGCTCAAATAGGAGTCACTGGTTTTTTGATACCTGGGGGAAATGGCTGAATTCGCCCTTAGTCTTCCACAAACATTCCTGTTTGAGCAGAGTGATGAAGTGGAATGGAATTCCCACTAATAAGTTAATTAATATAGTCACCACTTGAATTTTTTTAAGGAAAGTTTTTGCAAAACAGGACAGAGTTTAAGAAATTATATGAATGTAAATGCACATTAGATGATTGACAATAAAATTCTGGTGTTTCTAAAAGAAGTAAGTGATACAAAGGAGCTACTGAGTGAAAATCAGTACCTTTGTTACCAGTTGCATCATATCAATTGTTTCCTGAATTTTAGGACTATCAGGAAAAAAATAAGGTTATCTTTTCCTTATCTCTAAATAATGACTTTCATTTTCTGAAATCAGAAATTTAGATAGATAATTATCAAGGATCATTGAAACTCTTAGTCAACAAATATTATTATTACTATTATTATTATTAATTATTATTCCAAATGGTGATAACTTTTTGGAATAAAGTTATAACTTTATTTTAACTCCCTGTTTACAAAAATATAAAAAAAAGTTCAAAAAGATATCAAAAGGGAATCAGATGTAGCTCAAGTGTTTGAGCAACTGCTTCCCGTATATGAAGTCACAGTTTCAATTCCTGGTACTTCCTAAAACAAACAAACAAATGGAAAAAAAAAAAAAAAACACTCTTATTGGGGAGCAGATGTAGCTCAGTAGTTGAGTGCCTGCTTCCCATGTTTGAGGTCCTGGGTTCAATCCCTGGTCCCTCCTGGAAAAAAAAAAGAAAAAAAGGATATCAAAAAGAAAGTAAAAATTTTCTGTATTCCCAGGACCCAGAAATAACCATTCCACAACTGGTTGCATATTCTTAAAAATATTTTGTATATTTGTATCTATATGTGCATATGTATACACACACAGACACATACACATATATAAAAACACAATATTCTATCCATATACATATGGATATAATATATTTTTCACTAAGTCGTGATCAAACTATAAATACCCTTTCCACTTGATTTTTTTCAGTTTGTATCACTTTACACAGATTTCCTCATCAGAAAAATTTTGTGCCCATGCTGTTCTGGTCCTTGTCTCCTTCCTCGGGGACTGTGTACCTGGCAGGGCAGCTGTGAAAATCTCTTCTTTGAACAGCTGCTGTGAGACTGAAGCCAGACTGCAATGTAAACCAGCATCACCTCAGAGTGGTGCTTTCCCATTCACCAGGAAGACAGTTCTGCTCAGGGCTAAAGCCCAAGCCTAGGCACCCAAGTGCTTGCCAATGGTGGCCATGGTCATCCTAAGATGGGACAGGAGTTGTTAGTTCTTGATACTACTAGGGAGACAAGCACTGCTCCAGCCACAGGCTCTGGGTCCAGTCTCTGCAGATGGTGGTAATGGTCAGAGAGGCACAGTATATACTGCTTCAGGAACGGTTCCACCTGGGGAAACTAGGTATGGCCATGATGGAGAGATTACTAATTTCCCATTCAATGCTAATGCAGGGGAGTTTTGGCTTTACCAGGAATCCTTAAAAAGATAAAAAAGGGTTTAGGGATGTAAGTACCAAAGGTTTTAAGCAATAGCGTTATTAAGGTGGTGTAACCTAATAAGAGTTTTTGCCAGCCTAGGGTGTAATTATCATTAATTTCCCCTTATTCATTGATGCTTCCTCCTCCATTTAGTGGATCCAGAAAGAAAGCCCTCTCCTGTTGTCAGGAACTATTAAGAATAGAGACCACATTGGCAGATGATTGAAATCATTCATTCATTCATTCCTTTCACTCAACAAATATTCGCTGTCCCTTCCATGTGACAGGCACTTTACTAGCAATGAGGAATCAAAGATATTTTTGTTGCCTGATGAAACTATTCAAGCTTGGGGCAGCAGGTGTACTTTGTTATATATCTAAGTCACTTGCCAGTGAATCCAAAAGTGTTAAACATAAAGGAGAATTTAGTATAAATCTAGAAATAGCATTGCTGTAGTCTGCAAAAACCTACTGACATGAAATTCTCATTTAAGTACATGAATATTGGGAATCTGGGGCATACATAAATAAAGAACTCACCTGATACATTTCAAAAACTGCCTTCTGAACTATTTAATTAACAACCTATGAAAAATATACTCTTGAGACCTAAGTGGATAATAGATGTCACCTTTGTTCTATAAAATTGCTTTGCTACCAGTAAAACTTAATTTAAAAATGAACAGTCAGCATTTCCAACAAGCTGTCTCTCTGAAAGTTCCACCTATCCTGGAGTGACACAAATAATGAAGAAGGGCAACATTTACCCTCCCTGTTACAGTGACAAATTTTATTTGTCATTGGATTTTAAGGTGTAGTATTGTCTCCAGAGTATAAGGATTGACAGGGCAGATGGTCTTTATTGTTCCTAAAGGTGTCTTTAGTAAATGACACACTAATCCTTTAGTACTTTCATCTATCACCCTCCCCATGCAATTAAAATTTGGTGACACATTTTTATGGTCACTAAACGGGCATAAATTAACATTAATTAGGGGTATTGTAGCCTAATTCCCTAACGGAGAAGTTAACGTGCAGGTGGGAGGAGCACAGGACTACTAATAAAGTTCTTAAAAATCACCTTTCACACTTTTCACAGCAAAGAGGTTATGCTTCTTACATCATTTGGTTAGGCTTCACAGAAAACAAATAAGATTGAATTTTTATACTAATTTTATGTTTTCAGCCATTCATTGTCTGTTGGTTTTTGTGTTTTTTGATTGGTTGATTCTTTTTTCCAGAGCCTGAGGCTCATATCTCTCTGGATTAATAAATTCATTAGTTAATCAATAGGAGACACGCCTTCTGGGCTTGCTTTCCAGCTGCTGAGGTCTAAATCATCTTATGTGAGCAAAAGGAATTCTGTAAACCATTAGGTGAAAAGCACAATGGGCATTTAAAGAGGTTTGTAATTAGACCAGAGGGTAGCTGTCATCCTTAGACAACTTCCTCCTCCCAATTTAAATGATATCAATTTAAATCGTTGCTATCAGATGGGCAAGAATTACTTCTACCTTTTGATATTCAAATACTCTAATGAAACAGGAATGGACTGACTGCCCAAATGCTTACTGCATGTGTCAAACATTAACAACAAGGAAATAGCATTAAATCAGAAGTTTATATTTCCACGTATAAGCCAAAGGATGGGGGAGCCTTCCAGAGAGAGAAAAATTAAAAAAAAAACAAATGTAAATGGTAAAGTCTAGAACATACAGATTATATTATCCCGACACATTCCTGCAGCCACCCAATCCTCACATGACTCAGTGTCCAGGTTGATAAAGCAGAGTCATCGCTGAACTATGCCAAAGAAGGCAATAATGCCGGTTTTTGAACAAAGGACTTCATTCAGTCATTTGACAGACTTTTACTGAGCACATACACGGTGCCAAACTCTGTTCTTGGAGTCCTAGTAAGAGCAGACCGAGCAAGAGAGAGGTGCATAGATGAATGGACTAACAGGTGTCTCTTTACAGTTGTGCGCAGGACACGGGGAAGTTCTCGCTCTCTTCTGATTCAGGTTCTGCTCTTGCTGTATGCCCACACTTCCCCCTTTAGTGGAAAGATTGAGGTTTAGCAGCATTTGAATACTGTTTTCTCAAATCCTTCCATTTCAAAGCAATGCAAATTACATACACATAGAGTGCAGTTTTGGAAATGGGAGGGGTGATAAAGTGATCACATGGAGACCCAATTCCTGGGGAAAATTTAGTCTTGTTTCAGTCCTTGGATGTTTTATTTCATTTTAGCAAGTAGAACAGAAATTACAGGGAGTGGATATGGCTCAAACGTTAAGCACCTGCTTCCCACATGGGAGGTCCCAGGTTCGATCCCCAGTGCCTCCTAAAAACAAAAAGTAAACAACAAGCAAACAAATGAAGACATTATGTTGAGCGAAGCAAGCCAGACACAAAGGACAAATACTGTATGAATGTGTTACTATGAACCAAATATATTGTGTAACATATTGTTTGATTCAAAAAAATTTTTTTATGTGTCCAGTACATTTGAGAAATGTATATATTCATCTGTTTTTACTTTTTAATTTTTAATTGCTTATATTTGTGATTATTAAATATACAAAATAAAGTCAAAAAAGAAAAAGAAAAAAAAGAGTTTATGGAGGAAAACAAAACAAAACAAAACAAAAAAACAATTGAAGAAACCAACTCAGGGGAGCCCATGTGGCTCAGTGGTTGAGTGCCGGCTTCCTACGTATGAGGTCCTGGGTTCAATCCCCAGCCCCAGTAACTAAAAAAAAAACAAAAACAAAAAACCCACTTTTTTGTGTGTCTGTGTGGGACAATTGCCTTCTTGAGTTTTAATAATAGCCAAATCCTTCATTTTAAGCAGTGACCTGGGAAACTTTAATGCATGTACATTCTTCAGACATCCCCTAATCTTATGTCATAAAATGTTTTGCATTAACTAACAGCTTTATGTAAATAGCCAAGGCTGATTTCAAGGTTTGAACCTCAAAAAGAGGTTCTTTTACATAAAAGGAACTTCTGTGCTTTTAAATCTTTCATTCTGTCCACTTTTCAAATCATTTGGCTTCGTGGAGCTCTTGTAACTCTTTGATATGATTTTCATCACTTGTAACCTTTATACTTTTTAGAGTTTGGGGCAGGCAACTTGGTGCTTTCCTTGTCAACAAGAAACAGCAGTACTGGTTTCTACTGCTGAATATTTTATTTAAAAATTCACAATATTTAATGTTTTTTGGAAAAAAATTGGCACATCTCTATGGTACATCTGCTGGGTATGGCTGTCAGTTATTATAATGGGGTTTCTAACAAATGACATGTCAAAGCTTTGACTTTCAAAGCCCTTATGCAGAGTGTCAATCATTTACTGTTCAAATGAGCATTCTTCCAAGAGCACCTTAAGGTATGTGTGCCCTGACTTTTCATCAAAAAATTATTTGTCCTTATTTTATCTTGCGGAAAATCTCTCCTATAATGGAAATGTGAAAGGAAAATATGATTAATTTTTACTAATAATGAAATATTTTGAACAATAATGTTCAATATTTTTAGTTAAAAATTCTACATATGGCTGTTTGCAATCTTCTATTTCTACTACCTCTCCCCTTCCATATGTACCTTTTTCTAAATGTTCTAGAGACATTGGATAATTTTTGGTCTTTGTCTCAATATGTATTGTCTGGTTATTACTGTTTACATTGAAACTTTATATTTTATTGGACTACTTTCACCTTTGAAGTTAACAATGAAAGCACACATATAAAGAGTTGAAATGAAAAGACATAATAATTTACCTCTGTATCACCTTGGATGACAGTTAACAGTAATACTGTAATATTTTGCAGCAATGGCAAGAAGATATTATTTCAATTCTAAGGGACAACAATAGGGAAGTCTAAGGGGGTTATGGGATTTATGCTTTTGGAGTAATAAAACATTATAAAATTGACTTCGGTGATGACAGCACAACTCTGTGATGAAAATGAGAGCCACTGAGTGTGCAATTTGAATGAATTATAAAATGCATGGACTGTGTAATACAGGGAATCCAGTGGTGGCAGATGGACTGTGTTTAACAGCACCAGTATGGGAATGTTCTCTGATTTACGAAAACAACTATATAATACTAATACAGGGTTTTATTAATCAGGTGGGTTAGGGGAAAATACACCAAATGTAAGATATGAGCTATAGTTAGTAGAAATACTTTGATGATGCTCGTTCATAATTTGTGACAAATGTTTCACAACAATGCAAGGTGATTGTGGTGGGGTAAATATATGGGAGCCTTGCATGATGATATGCATGCTTGTTTTGTAAGTTCACAACTATTGCTATATACTTATTATCTATGTTCATGTATGAATGATGTACATCAATAAAATTTTATTTAAAAAAAAAAAGACATTATAATGAATGTCAGTGTGTCTTCTTTACTACCAAATGTTAGCTAGCAACCCAGAAAAATGATTAAGTCCACCAGTATTCTCAAACAGACCAGTTGGTGGCCACAGGCATTTTACCATGTTACAAGCATGTTGGTGATGGCTCTTGGAGTCTGATTGAGCTTGGGGAAATAGGTCTTAATTTTAGAAAACTAATTCTGGAGATGAATCAAATGTTTATACAGAAAGGCAGTATACCTGATAAACAGCACAATTTTACTCAAATCCCCTTTCCATGAATTGACTAGCATTGAGTAAATTGTTTTCATTTCAAATAATACTTAACTTACATAAGAATTGTGTGAGTCAAAAAAGTGGTAAATAATTTTGAAATCATGAACATAGTCCCTCCTCTTCTTCTTTCTTTCTTCCAAAACATTAATTCAATGCTTTTTTCACTCAATGCTAAAAATGCATGAATCCCTGCCTGACATGTTAGCAGAGATGTAGATTGAAATAGGAATGACATTAAACACTGAACACTTTTGTTAATAGCTTTTTTTTGGTATCTTTTGATTTTCTGAAGTTGAGTTGAAGGTGACTTGGACACGTCAAACATAAAAAATTAAATGTTCTACCTAGTAACACAGAACTAGCACTTGCTCCCTGCCCATGTAACATCTCATCTTATTGTCCAGAAAAGGTGCACATTTGGGCTTCCAGGTATTCTTTATTAAATATAGGATCCATTTCACTTAGTTTACTCACTAGCAAAGACTCTTATTTGCTTCATCGTCCTTTATAGTGCCTGGCTTTCAGTGAGTACTAGAAAATAAATAAGAAAAACAAACAGATGCCATTCTATTATCACTAAACTTAAACTTTAAAAAACTGGTTTATACTTTTGCATTTTCTGAGTTTGTCTAAGACCCAAATCAGGAGTGCCAGATACCCACAAGAAACTGCTCTTTCTTGCAAAACTATTTAAAAAAAACTAAAGAGGAATCCTTCAGCCAAACTTTGTGGACTCAAGAGATTTAAATACAATCTGGAAAACACTTTTTACCTCCTTCTCTAAACCAACCTTATAAACCTCATGAGGTTTGTCTTTCACTCTTGTTTATTCCTTTTCCTGGGTGACAGGCAGCAGGTATCTCCTCAGGAAACATTACGTATACTTTCAGCATGTATTAAGAAATAACTATTTATTTACAGATATTTCTGAGGGCTCATAAGAGAGCAAGTGAGTAGAGAAGGGAATAGAAAGAATTGGGTGTCTCTTGCCAGAATCTGACAGCTTGAACTACATGAAAGATTTAAAGCTTAAAAAATAACAATGGTATATAGTTTCGAATACCTTGTTTTATGGCATGGAAAAAAGAAATCTTTTCCCTCCTCACAAACCTGACCTAGAAATGAATACAAAACTTCCTTAATTTAAATGAGAGAAGGTAACTTAATTATGCAAATCAACAGGAGATTGACCCTGCCGTGAATTTTTAATAATATACTAATTGCCTGATAAGGAAATCAAATTAAACTTTTGTGGTAAATTTTTGTCTGAGTGTGCTGGGAGTTACAGAAACTACTCTGTTTTACAATAAGGGTTCTAGAGCTCTGATATTTAGTTTGTCAGATGAAAATACTGGTCTCTGTTTCGGCATGCGCTTTTTTAAGTACTGACTTTTAAAATTTCACTAGTTCATCTCAGCTCCTTTCTAATGATCTCTAAAATGAATCCCAGTAGTCTCATCTGCTTGTTTACAAGACAGCAGAACAGTGACAATTCGTTAACTGTGGAAGCTGAGTGGAGATTGCTTTCTCCCTTAAGCATTAGTAAGTTAAAAAAATTGTTCTCACACAGATTGGCACACAGAAAAAGGGGTCATTTGCCTGGTGGGTCTTTGTTGTGGAAGAACTACTTGGAACTCAAAAGCATTTGCAAGGTACAAAGCTCTTCTCAGTCATATTTCTGTAAAAATATATTTTTTAATCCTTACTCTTCCTTTACTTCAAGAATCTAAAGAAACAAGTTCAGATGGAAGAACACCTTGACTTCTTTAATGACTAGAAGACATTGTTTTCTCTCTTTCTGTAAAATCAAGACTTTGAGAAGAGGGAAGAGGGAAAAATTAAAGCTTAGATTTATAACAGCTGAATTTTCCAGGAGACTCAATATGAAAATTTATTGAAGCAGGAGAAGAGCAGTTTCTTTTACTGAATTACCCTCACTTCACCATGCCTATCTTTATAAAAAAAAATGAATCTTCCTTCTTTGGAAAATGGCTAAGTGGCGGACGTAGCTTATTTTTCAAAGTAATTGGTCATTAATCAGCAAACATTTATTGGGGCCTCATTAGGTGAAAGGCTCAATATAAGACAGTGGGGATAAGAGTAGATACACCGGGCCGGATAGGTTTCCTGCAGTCCTGGAGCTTACAAATTGGCAGAAAAAGCGAATACTAAAACATAATCCATTAAACAATGATAAACATGCTAAGTACTATAAAGCAGAAATGTAAGTTATTATGGAAGTGTAAATAGGGACTGATACAAGCCTGGGATTCATCCTTTCTAAGTAAATTAGATAAAATTTCAGACCTGCATAATCTGTAGGATCTATAGGCATTTGCTAGGTAAAGAATAGGATAGGGCACTTTGCAGTTTGAAGGAAAAACATGTGTTAAAAACAAAACAAAACAAAAAAACTCTGAGTTTGAAGCCAGCATAACATGTTGACAAAATAGAGAAGTCCTGTGTGACTAGCATGGATAATGCAAAAATGAGCCCCAATATGAGGCTATGAGACAGGGAAGAGATAAATCACACGTGACCTTGCAGTGATAAATGCATGTATACAGCATGGCTTGGTAGGACTAAATAAAGGCTTCAATCCACCCTCAATATATACGAATTCCATATTTCTGAATACTCCTACCAACTAAAATTTATTTGTAACCCCCCAAATCGACGTTTTGTGGTCATTTGTGCAGAAGTGGAGAGTGGTGAAAATTTTGAGTCACCCAACACACATATTCCCAGTTGAGGTTGAACAAGGCAAAGCTCTGCCTCCTTGCTCAGTTCTCACGCTGCAAATAAGTATTTTTTCAAGGTATATTCAGTAACACGTTTTTTGCATTTTTGTGGTTTTATTGGTGATTTTGCTGTTTAAAATGGCCCTGAGCATAGTGCTGATGTGCTGTCTAGTGTTCCTAAGAGCAAGAAGGCTGTGATGTGCCTTATAGAGAAAATATGTATGTTAGATAAGCCTCATTCAGGCATGAGATTTAGTGCTCTTGGCTGTAGGTTCAATGTTAAAAAGTGTCTTTAAATAGGTTGTGCTTTGATCAGTTGGTGAAAAACAGACATTGTAATGACCCTCACCCTGTATTTTTTCTAGGAGCAATGGTTCAGTATTTGGTAATTCAGTGTTGGTTTAGACTTCATAGAACAATACTATTGCAAATTATGAGACCAACTGTATTTCATTTTCAGAAAATACTTTTAAACATTCATATCTGAAAATAATTTCTGAATCGTAAGATTGTTACATCAATTGTTCTTACCGTAGAGAGCTCTATGTTTTCAGAATATGTGTTCAAAACAGAGAAAGCCAGGTAGCACTGCGTTAAACCTTGAAAGCCTGACATTTCCACATTCCTGCACTGGCTTGGAATATCATGAGAAGCAACTAATCTCTCACAAATAATTTCTTATTGGGTTCACCAAACTAACACTTTTGGAGCACTCCAAAGACTATTACTCTAGTAACCTTGGAGCTGGGGAGCATTGTGCATTCTCTTTGAGCTCAGTTTCCTTATCTGTAAGAATTGGAAAATACTTTTCTTTCAGTGTTGCTATGAGGCTTGTTAGTGTTTTCAGTAATGGCCAATAGTTACTATGGAGAAATACTCTTCCAAATGCTAGTCCTATTATATTAACTTGCTTTATTCCGACTACAACATTATGAAATAGGTGTTACTAACCCTATATTCTTTTTTTAAAATTTACTTTTATTTTTTCTTTATTTTTAAAAGAGCTATAGATTACATAAATGGTATGTTGAAAATATAGGGGATTCGCATATGTACCACCCCCTCCCACTCCCACACCTTCCCCCATTGAAACATCTTTCATTAGTGTGGTACATTTGTTACAGTTGATGAACACATATTTGAAGCATTGCTACTAAGCATGGTCTGTGTTTTACATTATGTTTTACACTTCGCACTGCACAATTTTATAGGTTTTGACACAATGTATAATGGCTTGTATCTGTCATTGTAATATCTTGCAGAACAATTTCAGGTCTCAAAAATGCCCATGTTATACCTATTCTTTCCTCCCCCTCCCCTCAGAGCCTCTGGTAACCACTGTCTTTATATCAATGTTACAAGTTATTCCATTAATAGAATAATAATACATCTACTTTAGTCTATCATTGCATTCCCATCTTATGTATGTTCGTTCCTCTATCTTGAGGATTATGGGATGGTGAAGCCCACTCTGCTTCTGATTGAGAGGGGGCTTAGATCCCATGGAGCAGATGGATGGAACTGTCTTGCTTACAGTTGCAGATACTCTCTGCTTCTAGGGATGGGCGTTGTCCATCATCATCCTTTTGTTAGTTGTCCTGGGTGAGTCTGATGAACTGGAGAGTGGGTGTTGGTTGCAACTCTGCTGAGATTCAGGGCTTAACTGGCATATGAACAGCTGGAAGATATAAGTCTCTGAGACATATATTTACTGAGTATGGTGTTAATTTCATTAGGTTCAAATAACTGGAGCAGAAGAACCATGTGCAGGAAAATTATAAAGAAGTTGAACTCTGATACATTGGGGGAGATAGGTTATCATACGTTCCAAGGTAAGGCCAACTGATGAGATGCTGATTTCCTGGGGTTGTCTGTTCTGCCTATAGAGTTTAGATGTCCCTAGAACCCCAAGAAGCACTCCTATTTGAGGCACTTTTTACTGTGGCAGACAGTGAGATCCTCTTGAGCCATGCATAAGCATAACCTCTGAAATGACCTCCCAAATCACTTTGAAATCTCTTAGCCATAAAAACTCATTTTTATTTAATATTTCCCCCTTTTGGTCAAGGTCTTTCTCCAAATGCATCATTAGTTGGTGCTTAGTATTAATCCCTTGGTGCCAGGGAGGCTCATCCCCGGGAGTCAGGTCTCACATTGGGGGGGAAGGCAGTGAATTTATATGCTGAGTTTGGCTTAAAGAGAGGCTACATATGAGCAGCAAGGAGGCCTTTTGGAGGTAGCTCTTAGGCAACAGGTCAAGTTTCAATTTCACAAGAACAAGGTTCATATACATGCATCAATATCAAGGGTCTGTCTTCCTTTGCTAAGTATGTCCCATGTACTCCAGAAATTCTCCCTACTGTATGAGAAAATGTAGCAGGACTCACCAGGATGGGAATTCAATATTCCATCAGTTATTCTGTTTGTCTCCACCCACTGAGACAATACCCCATAACCACAAGAACATACTCAAACTCCATAGAGGCATGCCCCAGGCACCCCCCCCCACACATATCCCCCCAACACAGACACCCTAGACCAGTGAGCCTCCCCTACCATAGCTGCAATGCTTCTGCAATGCAAAACATCTCCAAAAACAAACCTAACAAAAAATAACAATAATAAAATAAAATAATTATTTTTTGCATTGTGCCATTCATCACAATAAGATCTGTTGTTTTTATGTATATTGACAATGTCTTCTTTATTTTTATTTTCCTCCAGTGTCTTATTTTTTTTTTTTTCCAACTGAAACAGAGAGAGACTACATAAATCTCTCCAGATCACTTAGCTAGTAAATTATAGACTTGAACCACCTCACTCTACCGCCTCTGGCACACAATAGAGCATCTGGCAAAGAGTAGAAATAATAAAACATATAAAGGCATAGATAATATACTCTTTCTAATCCAATATAGTCAGTGTCTATAGATGTAATTTGTACATTTTTTTCTGAACACCAATACATGTTAAATAAATAATCATTTATTGCCTGATTGGATATTTTGACATATCATTTATCTTTTGAGGCAAATAACATTAGCTACCAAATCCTTGAATGATTAGGTGACACTGGAGACTTAGGGTGTTGTTTTTAATGGTCCAGGGTAGGGGACAAGGCTGACACTAAAGACGGGAATTGTGAATGTTGGAAATCACATATAAAACCATGAAAACATGCTAGAGTTTTATTTTTTAGTGACTGTAAAAAATCAATTTTATTAAACATAAATGACAAAAAAAGTTGCTATGGGGATCAGATGGATTAATCTCAACAAAGCCCAGAAAACATTACCTGGAATAGAGTGAATGCTCACTAGTGTTACCTATTATGATTGCCCTTTTTTTGATACTGAATTTCATCTATTCCTTGTGTGAACAGGACCATAATTACTAGGGACACTAAAGTGAATTGTTGCCTTTTGTCCACTCTTTTCACCTAAGCTCATCAAAAATAAGAAAGAATGAAATGAAACTTTGCTATAGGAAAATAGGGGCTGAAGATGTTCAATCAAATATTATGCCATGTAAAATGTACAATTATTGCAAGAGGGAGGCATGCTATGTGCTCACGGGAGATTTGCAATTACAACTAAGAAAAAGAACATAACTGAAGATTTTGATAAGCCATAGCTCAAGCCAGGTAAAGGGAAATGAGAGAAAATATAACAGCAGCAAAATTTTGGAAGTTGGAAACAAAGCCATTTATTTCAGAGAAGAGTGTGTAGGGGAGATTCACGTGCAAGCTGGTTCATGATAAAGAAGGTCAGAAAGCTAAAGAATCAGAGGCACCAATTATTTTCAAAAGGACTTGCAGGGTGTTGATCCCAGGAGCACTTTATGTGTTTCAACGTATTTAATAAAGATTTACATGCATGTCTTAGTGTTTGGGGATGAATAAGTGATAGCTATATAGAAAAAGTAAGTGCAAAAATGAGGAAATTAATACTACCAAGGAACGCATAAAGTTGGACAGAAGAGGAAGTAATACTAATACTATAAATGCAGCTTTAATTATATTGAGAGATAAGGTAAAGGATTTGTGTATGTGGGGAGGGAGAAGGGAAAGAGGGCAAAGAGAAAATAAGAAAAACCAATAAGCATGTTTTTTAGAAACATAAATTTAGATACCAGAAGAAGCAAAGTAGCTGGAAATGGTTACCTCTGAGGGAAAGCACAGCTGCTTGGGGACAGGAAAATAAAGAACAGCTATATTTTATTGTAAGCCTTGGAAAACTATTTGATCTTTCTAAAACCATATTGTGTGCATATCTTTGATAAAAATAAAAACTGCACTGAAAGGCAGAAAAAAATGCCCTTGTACATTAGGAGTGGAAACTCTTACACTAAAGTAGAAGTAAAAGAGATGAAAATGAGAGGGGGATAAACAATTACCCTTTTTAGGGTAAGGTATATAAGGCCAGCAATGGTGGGGCACACTGAGGAATGCAGGTGTATGTTAGGGGAAGATGGGAGGAAAAGTGGGGAAAAGGGTTAAACTAGGGGTATTTAACATACTTCTGCTTCTTCAATGCTTTGTGCTTCAAGCAGCTTTTACAGTCTTAGCTCGTGACAACTGGCCTGCTAATATTGGGGATGCAATAAAGTAGTCTAGTCCAATGAGTCTGACCATATATCATACTAAATCCCTTGGCATGTTGAGTTGGTCACAGCTTGTGCATTTGCTATTTCCCATAAAATTATGGCATTGATATATGTAGATATACTTCAACAATGCCCAGGAGTAAAATTGTTATTGTTTTACAAGCTAGATAGCTTATTAAATAATCTGAGAATTGGAAGGCCCATTCGAAGCTATGCAGTACAACCCTTAGTTTAATTCTTTCATTTCCCTTAAATATTCCTACTCAGGGAAGATAGCATCTGCATATCTTAAATAATCCTCTTCCAAAGTTTGTGTGTGTGTGTATGTGTGTGTGTAAGGGGCATCCTGGGTGAAGAGGATATGAACAGAAGAATCTTTCACTGAAGGCAGTGCCATGCTCATGACTTGGTTCAGCTTTGAGAGATTGATAATTAGATAAGCAGTGTGGCTGGAAAAATGAACCGTGAGCAATATCCAGTAACTCAAAGGATCCCGGAGCATCTGAGATTTTAGGGGAGCACTCCCACTCCAGAACTCCAGATATTTTGACATCATGGGGTTGCCCTCCTTGACCAGATTCAATGCGGGCCCAAGGAATCTCCATGGGATGGCTGCAGATGTACCCAGAGCTCGGCTGTCAGTAAATGGGAAGAAATTAGGATCTTGGTCAGGTTGCCAGCAGCCACTCAAACAGTCATACAGTCCTATACAAATAGATGCACAGAGTTCCTTTCTTTAATTGTTAGTAAAAAAACGGAGATTAAACAGACCGAATGGGGGTGTTTGCCTTGTCTGAGGAAATAATGGAAGTCCTTCTATCCTGGCTTTTCCTGCTATGAGGTTTAGCTTAATGAAGACCCCAAGGCATTTGTAGGAGTGGCCATTTTTCAAGAAAGGAGATAGCAATAATGCTGGCAGAGGTGGAGCTTCAAACCTGCAGAGGGTGGTAGTCATTTTTAGTGGCTTTAGGTCATGGCTTCATCAGCTCTTATCAAGATAATTTCTATAGCCATCTTTGCCTTCTTTAACCTTGTCTTCTCCACTCTTCAAACAAACATCCATAGTTTCTTTTTCTTACTCTTTATATATATATATTTTTTTTTTTTCACAGATGAATAAATACATACATTTCTCAATTAAATGTCCTGGATACATATACTTTTTTTAAATCAAACAATATGTTACACAATATATTTGGTTCATAGTAACGCAATCATACAGTATTTGTCCTTTTGTGTCTGGCTTGCTTTGCTCAACATAATGCCATCTCTGGCTTCTTTGGCCTTGCCTTCTCTACTCTTCAAACAAACATTCATAGTATCTTTTTCTTACTCTTTATATATATATATATATATATATAAATTAGAGGAGTTTGAAGTTACAAAACAATCATGCACAATGTGCAGAATTCCTATACAACACCCCTCCACCAACACATTACATTGTTGTGGAGCATTTGTTACAGATTGTGAGAGAACATCATCAGATTATTCAGATTATTACTAACTATGGTCTATAGTGAACATTTGGTATATTTTTCTATACTCCCCTATTATTAACACAGTACCTTCTTTGACATTGATGTAAGAACATTGCAATATTGCTGCTAGCTATAGTCCATAAGTTACATTAATTGTATTTTTCCCATGTATCTCCATATTCTTAGCACCTTGTTATAGTAATGTATATTTGTTCTAGTTCATAGAAAAGCATTCTTATATTTGTACTGTTAACGACATAGTATCTTTTTAAAATGCAAACTGATAGTGGACATGAAAAAAGAATTTTTCTCAAAGCCTTCTTTTCCATTATTGAATAGATTCCAAATTATGTAAAACGACTTCCACCTTTCACCTCCCCTAGCTAACATTTGTAGTATGATAGAACATAAAGCTTTCTTGCCTCCACGTGTTTCAAAATCCTTTATCTGGATTGACATTATCCCATTATCAGCTTTGGAAACTTCTACCTATAATATATATCTTGGCTAAATATTATCTCCTATGGAAGCCATCTTGTATTAGTCCCAAGCAAAGTTAGATAATTCCTTATTTATTATAATATTTATATTTTAACCATTTTTACTTTCTATTTTCAGTCTCTCCTTGGGAGCCTGTAGTAAATCTAACAATTATATGTTTTCATGTAAATATAAATTATCTGAGCATAGACATTTAAATCCTAATTCTTTGAGACATTTTTAGTTTTTCCCGTAGTCATGTTTTATTCCATTTTTCTTACTATGCTTGAATTACTTCTGGTAATTTGCATTTTCCCCAAGACTGTCTACCTAGTGTTCCCATTGCCTGAAATGTTTTTTCACCTCTATCAAATATTTCTTTACTCAAATACTATCTTCTCAGTAAAAACGTCTCTGATCACCCTACTTAAACCTGTACTCCTTTCTCTTTCTTGCTCTCTTTTTCTTTGTTGCTCTCATCTCCATCTAAAAAACTATATATTTTCTTTATGTCCTTTCTTGTCTGTCTTCCCACACTGGCATGTAAATTCTAGAGGGAGAGATATTTGTCTGTTTTGTAAAATGTGCCAAGAACAGTGCTTGGCACAGTTAGCACTCAGTTAAATTAGCTATTTATCAAACAGTTCTAGTTTTATGGCACCATATTCCAAAAACGTGGGCTCTATAGCTTCTATGTAAAACATTTATTAAGATTTTGTGTGTGTATGATTCAAGGGCATTTAGAATAGATTTATTCTCTATAGGGTTTAGTTTTATATCTATATTTATATATAAATAAATTTGTATTATGTTTGTCTAATGACAATATATGTAGGAATTTTACAAATTGAATTAGAGGGCCATACTTTTAATACAGAAGTTTAACCCATTCTCATTATAGCTCTCAAAAATTGTTTTTAAAAAGTTTTCAACTGTAGTGTTGTCATCTTCTTTGAAGCCTTAATTTTCTGCATTTGCATTGTGTTTCCATTGTTTCATGTTTTCATTAACTCATATTTTTTGGTTTGCTATTTTATGTTTTGTTCATTTTTCTCAATTCTCCTTGGTTTTTAACTTCAACTGCATTCTTAAACTTGTATTTCGTTATTAAATGCTTAAACAAAACAACAGATATTTTCTTCCATCTTGTGTAATAAATAATTTTGCCTAATTTATGCGCCCATGTCTACCTCTTTGGGAAAACCGTTAATTTAACAAACAGCTTTATATTATAGAAAAACTGTTTTATTAAAATAAAATGTTAATATTTTGTGATTTCTGCTATTATTTTTATAATATCCCTGATAAGTTGTGTAACTCATTCAATGAAATTATCAGTCCTAATAATCAGTTCAGTCCTTGTTACTATGAAATCTTCATTTTTGGATTCTTTATTTTGAGACTTTTAACTGGAGGCTGTGAGTAATTTTCCCAAGAATTTTATAAAATTGACACATTTTTTGAGTTCTTTCATATTTAAGAATGTTTTCTACTGTCTTTACACAAAAATGATGATTTGGTTAAGTGAAACATTATTTTAATAATTGGCCTAAAAAAATTCTGTGGGCAAAAAATCCTATGCAACTGTGTAAAGGAATGACACAAAGCTGTATGACCTAATATGCTATCATCTTAGTAAATGAAAATTAAAAAAAAAAAATGGCAAAGTGGTGTATATTGAATGATACAAGTTGAGATAATTTTAAATTGCTTACATCAGTGCTTGGCACATAGTAAGTGTAACATAAGCATTTATTAAAGTATGAATTATTGCATTTGTATCTGTCTATTATAATCATCATCCTCTTATATATGGTTCTGTACTTTTTTTGGTGAAGAGTACACAAGTAACTGCTAATAATGGCTACCTTCAGGTCAGGGATGAGGCAGGAGAATTCAGGAGTGAATTCACTTTCATCTCATCTCTTAATGTCCACTGTGAATTTTTAATACGTGCATATATTACTTATATGTAACATTTCTTGAAAATATATAAATAAATATGAAAAAATTCTAGAATTAAGGTTTCCTTTTTCAAATATTAATATTCTAGAAAATAATAGTGGGGAAAACTTTATTTTTGTTACCTATCTGTCATGGTTAATTTTGTGTGTCACCTTGACTAGGTCATGGTGCCCATTTGTTTGGTCAACAGTGTTTTGTAGAAGGGATTGGCATCTACATTCAGCTGAATTTAAGCAGAAGAGATTACCCTCCACACTGTGGGTGACCCTCATCCAGTCACTGGAGGCTTCAGAGCAAAGAAATGACGGTTCAGTAGAGAAGAAGAAATTATGTTTCAAAGCTACAATAATCTTCTACCCTGAATCTTAGCCTGCCAGTTTGCTCTAAAGCTTTCAGACTTGCCAGCCCCTCCAACAGTGTGAGCCAATTCCCTAAAATAAAACTCTTAATATGTAAACAGATAGATAGATAGATGTGTTTTTATCAGAGAGAAAGAGAGAGAGAGAGAGAGACAGAGACAGAGAGAGACAGAGAGAGAGAGATGTCTTTGTAAAATGTGACATGAACAGTCCTTGACACCTAGTTGGCACAAAGTTAATATACAGGCATCCTGAAACCCCTGACTGAAACACCATTTTTTTATTTGATTTTTCTCCTTTTAAAAGCTTTATATCCATACATATATTTTAATATTTAATACTTTCTTTAAAGGATGTACTGGAGATTGAATCCGGGACCTCGTCCATGGGAAACAGGTGCTCAACCACTGAGCTGCACTTGCCCCACCCCCAATTTTTATAAGACAGATCTCTCTTCCATTTTGCCACTTATAGTTTGCCACTATTACATCTTATTTGTATGTTTGCTTTTGTAGTGAAATGTATTTCTTGGAAATAAGAATAAACAAAATTAGATGAAAATATAAGGAACTAGGGAAAGAAGAAAAACACGCAAAGGCTATTTTTAAAAGTGAATTCACTTCATATGCCCCCCTTCGCTATAATTTCTAGAGACCATACTTTATTTCATTTGTCTGATGATAACAAATGAATGTTCTTAAATCATTCTATTATTTACTCTAGAAATACTCTTATCCCCATATTCTATTATTCTATTCAGGATAATTGTCTCTTTCTTTAAAAAGTTTCAAAAGACCAGTGTGTGTTTTAAAATATTCAAAATTAAGTAACGCATCCTGGTTGGCATTTGTGTGTACCCTTTTCAATACTCTTGATACCTTCCAGGTACAAAGCTCCCAGGATTGTTGAGTTTCAAGGCACAAAAATACTGAGAATTTTTAATTTACAGAATAAATATAGAGAGATTTACTTGGAAGGTAGGGGTAGGGTGGGTGGATAGGGTAGAAATAGTGGAGAAGAAATGCTGTGATCACATTATGTGGTGAAGAAGAAAATCCACTAGCACATCTTGAGAATTTACTGTGTCAGGTGTGATAATTTACTTTATCCTCCCAAGACTCCAGTGGGATACTGACTTGCTTTGCCGGAGCTGCTGTGACACATAACACAAACTGGTTGGCTGAGCATCAGGAATTTATCATCTCAGGAGTGCAGAGGCTAGAAGTCCAAAATGGAGGCAACAACTAGGCACGCATTCTCCCTGAAGGCTGTAGGTTCTGGTGCTGGTTTGCCGCAATCCTGGGCGTTCTTTGGTTTGCACCGCTGCCTCGGCGCATGTCGATCGCTCTGTCTGCTTGTGTCTGCCCCTCGGGTTTCCACTGACTTCTGGCTTCTTCCGGTGGTTTTTTTCTGACGGCACTGAAAGCCCTCCTCTTTATAAGGTTTCCAGTCACGTGGATTAAGATCTGTCCCCATTCAGTTTGGCCACACTTAATTGTATTTTAGGAGATCTTATTCACAAATGAGTCCACATCTTAACTGCGTTTACATCTTCAAAGGTCCTTTTAACAAATGACTTCACACCCACAGGAGCGCAGATTAAGATTAAAACACGTCCTTGTTGAGATACAGAATTCAATCTAATATAGGCAGGTACTATTATCACTGCGCTTTTATATGTGAGGACACTAAGGCACAGCATGTTTCAATGCCTGGCAGAACCTGGAATAAAGCAAGTAGCCTGGAGACAGGACTTTTTCCTATCTCTCTTGGACCATAGCATCAAGGAAAGGCAGGGATTTGTTGGTCAGTACATCTTGCCGTACACTGAGTTGGTCTCAGAGTTAAGAGTTAACCCTATGGATAAATCAAAGAGTTTACTTGCATTCCTCCCTTTATCAATGTCTTTTAGCAGATATTGTATGTTTTTAAGAAACAGTTTATAAACATATTTTTTTCAAAACTATAGTAAATAAAAATTTTCCCTAGGCATTACTATATAGACTCCTGTCTACTTTGTAATTGTCCAATTTGTCTTCTTTCTTTATAATACATGCAATATTTTAATTTATGGGTATTCCTAAACTACTCCCACCTCATCTTTCACATACACACACACACACACACACACACACACACACACGGATATCTTTGGCCCATGCCCATTTCTTCTCCTCCATGACTCTTCAAAGAGGGTCTGTCCATGCTAGAGAGAGCTCTGAGCTTTTGTGTTCAATATTTAATATGGAATAGGAAGGAAAGAACAGAAAGAACCATACCAGGGCAGAATGTGGTATAGGAAGGCACATGGGTTTCTCATGTTTTTGCATGCCTTGTGAGTGAGGTATTAACTGTTCTTTGTTCTGGATTATCTTTTAAAGAATATTTATATCATGAGTAGCCTTAAATAGAGATATTATCTTCCTCTGGAGCAAAGGAAGGTTTGCTTAGTGTCCAGTAAAATGTAGATAATGTCTTGCTCCAGAGCAAAGGAGAGGCATGCATTATAAATGATTTTAGTTCCCTAAATTCAGTGTTTCTCTTCTACCATGGAATCCCCTGACCTGCTATGTAAACCTCTTTGCATCACTCTGTCAGAATTGGGCACAAAAATGCTGATTCTCTGGCGATTTCTGAGTGTAGTAAACGCTTATTCATCTCTGACCCAGAAGTTTCCTGTCTTATGCCAGAATCCATGGAATTAAAATGGCTCACCTGTTAGCTTGGAAGCAGGGTAAAATCTTAGATGTTCTACAGTTTTTGATAGGTGAGTGAAAATTTTTTGTTTGAGGAGATGGATTTCTGGAAATTGGTAGAAGAACACCTGTGGTCTGTGAAGGCAAAAATTAAGAGAAAAGAAATTCTGGAGTTTCTGTTTAACCTGCAGGCTTCAAGTAATACAAACAGAAGGTTTGATTCATTTTGAAGTGACATTTGGAGAAATGGTTTGTATGTGTATGTGTTTTAGTGCAACCACAGCATCATTCTAGGAATAATTTGGTTTATAGACTTATAAACATTATGTGGGTATCTTCTTTGGACCTTTAGTGAGAAGTTGGAAGAAATTAAGGTATAGTTGGTCTGATGCCTTATTAAACTAAATTTTTCATGTTTCTATTTATATAAATTATATAAATATTTATATTTATATTCAATTAGAGTTTCAGGATATATTAAAACAGGACTTTGAGAATCAGTACCACAGTATTATGCAACTAGGAATGAGAATGAATAAAATTAATTAGGGTTAAAGAATAATGGACTTTATAATTTTTTTCACAATTAGAAGAGGATGAAAACGATAATGGTTTATGGAAAACTGAACAAAAGCAAGTTTTCAAAACCACATGTGTATACACTTGAGTGATTTTAAAGACTTGTTCAGCTAAAATGTAATTCCTCAGCCAGACAGAGCCTGCCCCACCTCCAATCTGCCTTCTAACTCTAATCTGCTTTTGGGGGTTCTCAGAGTAAATGTCACCTCCACCCAGACAGTTTAGCTTTCTGTGTGTGATTCCAAAGTCCACTGTGCCTGCTCCTGTCATAGTATTTATCACAAAATTCTAAAATTGCCCGTTTTCTCTTATGTTTTTCATTAGACTAAAATATCGTTCAGGTGGTTATGTCTTGAACACTAGTTAGATACACAATATGTATTTTTGAATTAATTTATCACTGTAATTTTTAGAAATCATGTTACTTGCAATGGGCTATTCTGTATTGGATTCTGGAGCAATAAAAGGACATGTGTGGAAAAACTGTTGAAATCTGAATAGAATCTGTAGTTTAGTTCATGATAATTTGCCAGTGTTATTTCCCAGTTTTGACAAATATAATAGTCATGTAAGATGCTAACATTAAGGAAAACTGCGTGAAGGATATATGAGAACTCTGTACTATCTTTACATTTGTCAATCTAAAATTATTCCAAGAGATATAGGTTGTTTAAAAATCATTATGGGAAATTGTTTATAACTATTATTACCTTGTCAGAGGACATCACGAAATTTTCTAATCTGAGTGGTCCTGGGTCTCATCTGTTTTAAGTATAATGAAATATGTGGCTAGTTTCTTATCCCCACTTCTGCTAGTTAAGACCACTCTTTTCCTCTAAATCTAGTTGGTTATGCTATGTCTAGAAGTTCTCAGGAGTGATTTACAAGTGATCACAACAATCTTGCTTTATGTCGAACTGTTCCAGCAGCCCTCAAATGTTTGGAAGGGGTCCCCTTGCCTTTACCACTGCCACTGAGGTGGCTTCTGTGAGATGCTAGCCCTCTGAGTGCCCACACATCACTCCCTCGGAAGTCCACATGGACTCGAGGATAATGCTCCTCTCGCTCACGCGCAGCTGTTCTTTTGTTGCTGGCCATAAAAACAATCCCTCAGCTTTGACCTTCACCTGTTCTTCCCCCATAGAGTTTCAGATCTGGTCCAGTAGGCTAACTAGTGAACTTACACCATACTATTCTCCTGATTCCATTTGTGATCTTCTTTGACCTTCCTTCAGCCAAAAAACAATAGGCTCCAAGCCTTCAACCTGTGTGAGATTGGGCAGGGCTTCTGCTTTATATGCTCAGCTGGGGCATTCTGCTGTAGGTTAGTTTACAGATCTAAGGTTAATAGGTAGGTCACAGGGAATGCTAGATTTAGACCTGCTAGTGACCTTGTCTTCTGACTGGAGACACTTGATAAGCCTCACTGGGAAAATTAATGGTCATTGGCAACCACATAATACCATGTCTATCTGCTTGTCCACATGGTAAGAGGTGGAAAGACCTCTAGGTCCATTTTAGATACTCTATCAAAAAAGAAATTCTACCAAGAAGATATTGTTTACAGTTTCTCTACACATTTTAAAGAGTTTCCTAAAAGCCAGTCTCTTCTATCCTTGAAAATAAAGATCAATAGATGTAATTTTGGGTGTATACTTGGAAAGCTTGAAATAGCTCTGAGGTGAGTATGGGTCATTTTCCACTTTCATGCATTTAACTGCTCTTGTCATGATCCTGTCAGAGTTTCTACTGAAAGTTTCGAGCCTGTTCAAGTTTTCTGCTCCATAGACTCATATTAGTTAGATGATGGTGGTGGCTGGTAGAACCTTGCTTAATTTCCGGAACAAAAGTGGATGCTGCCGGTGGGCCTAAAGAGTAAATCTCAGTCTTAAATAAACCTCTTTATATATTTCTCAGCATCAGACTCTAACTATTTCCCCTAGATTCTTCCTAATATTCTTAATTCTGAGGTAATACTCACATTGACTTATGTTATAAAAAGAAATTCCATTTGGAATAATGACAGGGGATTTAATGAATATAATTTGTTCTTAATGCCTTTCTAATTGCCCTCTTTTCTCTAACATTTTATCTCATGTTTCAAGAAAGTAAAAGGTTTATTTTTCCATTTTCATATATCATGATTTTCAAATATAAAGTTCTGAATGGCAAACATAAATAGAATGGAAGGACTGAAAAATTCAGAGTTAATATGACAAGCAGGATTGTTTGGGTTACCAAGGAATGAATGATGACATTTAAATTGGAGAATGGATAAGAGATGGAAAAACTCTATTAATCTGCTATGAAATGACTATTGTTTGTCAGCACCTAACACAATGTTTGTACTCAATAAATGTTGAATAATGTATTTGCTAAAATGACAATTTAATGAATGAATACATTTATGGAACAGAAAAAATAAAAGAAAAATTGCCCCCAGCTATTTTGCACAATCTTGAATAAAAAGTCTAGGTTCATTTACAGAGCAAGTATTTAAGACTACAAAGGAAATTAATTTTAAAAAAATAGATATTTTCTTCAAATAAAAAAAAATAGTAATGGAAACTAAAATTAAATTAGACCTCTATGTGCACCAAGAAAATCCATTTGTTTTTCTTTTAAAATTATGCTGTCATGCTGAAATTTTACTTATACCTGCAGCTTTCCGTTTTGCATTACTCATCATCTTTATTCATTATCAAAATTTTCCTAAATTTTTGAAATGATTAACTAGCCAAAGTGAGAGGCACTCTAGCTCTGTATCCCATACCTTGGCTGCATATCAGAATCATACAGGGCTTTTAAAAATATGTAGATATTACCAGTGCCCCTATCACATTACTAAATTAGAATATCTGAAGTTGGAGCAGAGGAATCTGTATTTGCTACATGTTCCCAGGGATTTCTGATTCACCTACTGTTGTTTGAAAGCCATTGCTTTTCATGATTTTTTTTTTTTAAATTGTTCAATGAATGGAGTCCCATAATTATTAACAATTTTGAAACCCAAGTCCCTATCTTTTTAAATAAACCAGCTGTTCATTTCTACATTCTTTTTGCAAAGGATAAACATTTTCCTAGGGGCCCAGGCTTAAAACCTGGAATACTGCTTAGCTTTTCTCTCTTTCTGCATTCAGGTAGCCCCTTGTTTCTATTGATTGTATTGTCCTAATGTCTTCCAAATTAAGTCTTTCCTTTCTGTTTTCCACTACTACTGGCCTAATTCAGGTAATCAGTATGGTCCTGCTTTAAATCTTTAGCTGATTTCCTATTGCAGATGAGAAAATCTATATACTTTAGCTTGATAAAAAAGACCTTAGTAATTTGTGCCCAATGTTTCTCATTATCTATATCGTCTATTCATACCACCCCATCATATCACTGGGCTTTTTGTTGCCTAGTTTTTGCAGAGATTAGCACAAGACAGATTGCTAGGGATTATGTAGGGATTATGGGGGTAGGGGTGTGATCTATTTAAATTGGGTTATGTAGGAAGTACAGGCAGAAGAAGAGAGAAGAAAGCCATTCTATATAAAGGGTCTTCATCAGTTCCACATGACCAACTCATGCTGTTTTGAATCTAGTCGAGAATAACCTATTTCTTTATAAATTCTACACAATAATATTGAATATATGTAGTCCCCAAGATATTTCCAACAGTGAGAGAGATGAAATCTGCCAGGTAAATTCTAGAAATCTGTCGGGTTTATTTGTGACCTTATGGTTGCATGTTGAAGCTTACTTGCAGTAGATCAATGTTTAGGTTATGCTTCTGAGGCATGTGGTATCTTTCCAGGTATAGCATGTAACTCTAAGCTTATTTTTTCACTCTACCCTATAATTTTTCTTAGTATTGCTAAATAAGAATAATTGTTAGTTTAAAAATATGTTAGCAATCAAATTTCCACATAATGTAACTGAAAATAATATATGGAGCAAATATTTAACAAACAATAACTTCTCCTAAAACAGAATCCATAGACCAAAGTGTACTTAAGGGAAAAAAAGCCAAAACGAAAACGAAAACCAAACCAAACAAAAATGCCCTCTATTTTGGATGAGTGGAGCAAGGATGTAGCCAAGTTGTGACTAGTAATGTGTTTTCTTAATTACCTTTCAGATATATTCTTTTGTTTCCATAAAGTAAACATTACTTAAAGAGACATTTTAGATGGCGTAAAAGTTGCAAGATAAAGGATCTACTCTTTATTACCAACTCTTATGGATAAATGTGTTTAAAAATTCAAAACTGTTTTGGTTTTAGAAAACTGAGAGAGTGCATTTGCTTTGTAATATGCCATACCCTCAGTATAATCTGGGGCATGCTCTGGAACCAAACACTTCAGTAAATTAATATTCACTGTAAATGCAATACAGCAGTTCAGATTAAGTTTTGTTACCAAATGTATTTTAGAAAAGAAAAAAAAAAAATCACCTCTTTTTTTCAGACTTGTGGACCTGAGGCATATTCAGGATTTGTAGCCTGGTCTGTCTGACATCAGAGCCTAGGACTTCTGTGTTTTCTCTTCTGCTGAATTACTCTCCCTACTTGTGATGTTCAGTAGAGCTTTCCCTTCCTGTCATCTTAGCTCTTTTCATCAGTGTGTTTCCTAAAAGGGAGCTACTTTCTTTGACATTAGAATATATTGCAGACAGATTGTAATAAAATTATTTTTAGTTAATACAGTTTTCATATAAATACTAAATGAAAAGAAAAATAGTTTTTATGAGTGGCTGTACATGCCCAGTTTTTTGGAAATTACTATGTTCTCTTCATCAATAATTATTTAAATTGACAATTGCTGCCTGCTTAATACTGTGCCAAACCTTTGGTTTGTTCTGTGATTTTGTATTATTATAACATATGTATCCTACTCAAGTTCATTTTACATGAAGAATGTTTTAAGGAGGTTTCATTGTTTCCTTTGGGAAACTTAGGGCTCCCTAGAGTTACAGTGAGTAATCATCATAACCCCAAAGTTGACTATTACACAATTTAGCCTGTGTGGATGATTTGAAATCTCAAAGCCCTGAACACATATTTTGTTTAAATTGTTCTCGTATTTTTCTTTACCTCAACTGCTTCGATATTTGTCATTTCATCAATCATATTTATTAAGATTTCCTACCCTTAAAATATTCTCCAGTTGATCTCAAATTGCTTTAATTTCAATCCTGACTTTTTGGACCATTTCAGGGAAAAATTAATACATCTTGATTAAGTAGTCATTAAAATAAAATGAGAAAACAATCCTTGGGAGAACTGAGAAGGATTACTTTCTGAAAGCTGGTTATTTCCCTTGTTTATTAATCTTTGTCTTTAAAATGAGGTGCCTCTTTTCTTTTTGATAGAAATTTTATTGTGGAAAGGATATTGTGGTTTGTAATACCATCTACCAATTCTAATTTTTCTTTGCATAATAGATGTTTCTGTAGCCTTTAATTTGTTTATTTGCAGATTAGACATTTTGGCTAAAATGTTATATATTTCTTCCTTGGTACAAAGTAATTTTTTATCACTCTAAGCCAGAACAACTTAAAAATGGCTCTTTACAATGTTTTTTAGTCTGTTTATATATTTCTTTTTTGTTGTAATTCTCTATATATTAAATATAGACTCATATTTCACATATGGGTAAAATATTTAAAAAATCAGTAACTCAGCTAGTTTAAATGTCCAGATTTTTGGCCTCTTGGAGACAACCAGCCCAATTAAATTTTTCTTTATCAATGAGATGTTTGTCAATGTTTTGACAAAGAGTAGTAGAAAGACCACTTTTTGAAGGGTCAGGAGATTTGAAAATCCTAGCTAACTCATTTGCAAACTGCGTGGCTCTGGGTCCATGACAAGCTTCCAGAAGCATTTAGAGGACTGTAGAAAGTAGATTTGGGTTAATAGAGATAAAGCCAACATTACAAGTCTGTTTTTTAACAAGTTGTAGGTCTGTTCTTTAAAAAATGTTTTTTTCTCTGCCTCAATTGCTTCTTCTTTAAAATAGTGATAATAATGCCTACTTCAAGAATTCTTGTGAAGGTTTATACTGATAATATGGATATTCATAGGCAATATGTAATAAATTCTTAGTAAGGGTTTGTTGAACATAAATAAGTCTCATTTCATCAGCTATAAATTGAAATAATAACTACTACCTGTAGTTGCCATATAACCCTACTCTGCATATGTCTGTTTTCTTCCTCTCTTATTCCTTTCCTGGGTTTGAGGATTAAACAGAATATTCTTTGTAAAAATAATTAATAAAGATTATAAAAACCTATCCAGCTTGAAAATGTTGATAGTCTGCTTATTTTATTGTTTAAAGTCTTATTTTCTTATATTTCTGCCTTTTGCTCCTCTTTCTCTTTGTTTTCTGAACTTGAAACAGTTTTACGTGCATGCAGAGTCAGCTATTAAGCTGAATAATTTGAGGGATGCTTTATGTGACCGTGTAAGCAAAAGGACCTTCTATGACACTGGTCCAGTTCTCAAATTGCAAGTATAGGAAGTCTTTGTTTGGTTATCACAGAATCTCCAATTATTAAAATACAAATAATGCTAAAATGATAATGTTTATGGGATAAACTATATGGGTTCATACCTATCTGTGGATTAGTTTGGGGCTACTTGAGAATATTGACCTGTGTACAATTTAGTAGTCAGAGGAAACTAGGGCACTTAAAGGAGAAGTGGCAGTGCCCCAAAGATAAACTTAATTATCTTCAACTATGGAACAATAAGTAATTTTCTTGTAGCATACTTCCATTTGGGCTTCACTTGAAAATTGTTGGGTAATTATTTAGAAGCTGTTTGGGTAAATTTACTTTTTAATCAATTCTTAGCTGTTCCATCAGGAAAGAATTGTAGTCAGGAATTCCTATCTGTGCTAAAAGCTATTAAAATTTATGTTTAAAAAAAACCAGCCCAGCATGCATTTTCTATCCACTCTTCTTCCATGGAAAGCAGTTTCTGAACCTAGATGTGTCATCCCATTAATAGCAGACTTGTTTATTTTTGGCTGATATAGTTTTAATTCTGCCCTAATTCACAGTTGGAGATTTCCCATTGTTGTACCATGAGGTAAATTCAACTTTTTGATTAGTTATTTTTAAATTTGAGATCCTAATATTTTTTCAGGTTGTTTAGAGAATCTTTCGATTGCCAGTCTGTAATCAATGTCAAGTGATATGTATTATGTGCACTGTGAACTAGATTAGGAATTAGGAGACCCAATTTCTAGTATTTGCTCAAAAACCTTTTTTTTATTTTGCCTTTGGTAAGCCTTTTAACTTCTCTGGGTTTCAATTTGAAAACCATAAACCACTACATAAATACACCATGTTATTTATTTTATTAGTGTTTAGATATTTATAAGGTTTGTAAGTATCTTACCTTGCTATTTAAAATGGTTGGTTTTTTCATGCTGGTCATTTACCTACCAGCTTGCTTGCCACCCCCATGCCACAATAATTAGTTGAAGCTGCTGTTAACAAGCTACAGAAGCAGAGAGAACACCAGAGGAAACCAGGAGCCGAACACAAACACACCCGGAAGAGAAGGGAGAGAACAAAAGGTGCTGCCACATGCCTTTCCATATGAGAAAGAACAAAATTGTACAGGACAGAGTGTAAACTATAATGTAAACTGTAGTCCATGGTTAGTAGCAATGCTTCAATATGGGTTCATCAATTGTAACAAATGTACCACACCAATGAAGGATGTTGTCAATGCGGGGAAGTGTGTGTGTGGGGGGGGTGGGGAGTGGGACAGATAGGAATCCCTCATATTTTTTATGTAACATTTATGTAACCTAAAGCGTCTTAAAAAAAAAAATTAATGAAAAAAAAGCAGTCCAGGATCACCAGCTGCCAGTGTTAAGGGAGAAAGCATCACCTGATGATACCTTGATTTGGACATTTTTCTCACCCTCGAAATTTTAAGTTTGCAATCTAGTAAATCCCCATTATAAAAGCCCACCCATTTGTGGTATATTGCATTTTGGCAGGCCAACAGACTAAAACAAGTACCTAGTGATTATATAAAGCGTTATATAATCCTAAGGTACACGTGCCCAGGGCTGAGATCCTCAGCCATATCCAGGCAAGGATGTGACCAGATTGAGCTATCTTTATGGATATAAGACTGGACCTGAAGAGAGTAGCCTTTGAGCTTCCTGAAAGTCTAAGGTGACACTCATTGGCTCAGATCCCATTATCTGCATGCTCTCTGTTAAGCATCCTAGGGTCCTGAAACTTATTCCATCTCCTGTCTCAAAGAAGGTTGCTGATCTGCATCTTAATGATAAATAAATACTGTTGGATTTACCCAAACAATGTCTGTGCCAGGTTTTAAAAATTCTTTGTGACTGATATTGGCATTTGTCAATTTGATGGTGGAAACTTTATCGTATATAACAATGAAGTAAATACCAAGATACAACTGTATTTAGTTTGAATGAGAATATATTTTACTTATCTTTTGAATTTTTATTCAGGTTCCCTTGTAATGGACAAGTAACTCACCTTGAAGAAATTTGGGTATAGTCAGGATTATGGATCCCACTAGAGGAAGCTTTTTATTTATTTTTTCTTTTTTCACATAAATAAAAGTACATCTCTTTAAATCAAATAATATAATTGTATTTTTAGGTACAAAGTAAATTTCTATCTATTACCTAAAAAAAATTGCCAGATACAAATTCTTTCCTAAACACAAGATTTCTTTCCATCTTGAACTGATCATATAACCAGAATACTGGACTGGTATTGATACAGCCATTGTCTTTGTTTTGCTTATTTAATTTTTATTTTTAGACAATGCAGCATCTGAAAACATTTGTTTTATTTATGAACTCAATTATGTTTTCAGGTAGATTTCATCTCCTTTTTAAGGATACGAAATGCTGGATACTTACTTTCGCAGACTCTCTAGCAACTAGAATAGCAACCTATAATCAATTCTCCATCAACTAGATGCATCCACTCCACATTTTGAATCAGTTACTGGTGACACAAAGAAGCAAACATGAAAGACTCTGTTTGGATGAGGTGACAGCAGCAGTATCCAATATCCATTTTCAGGACTGCCATTAGCTCTAGTGGTGGCCACCTGTGCCCAGTATTGGTGAAATCAGCAGGAGAACTATGCCCTTCTCCACTGGCTATGGCAAAGGTATCTTATCAGGACCACTTTTGTTTTGAATTATTGAATTGTTCCTAACTAGATCTTCTCCAAGCCTGGTTCCCTAGACATTTTGCAGATTGAATGAGCTAATGAATATTTTAAAATAATATCTTTTTTAGCTTACATTACCTTCACTTGGTTTCTGTTCTTGAAATCTAAGACACTAAATTCCTAAATGTGGATGCTTTTCTGCAATGCCCATCTATGGTCCCCTGCCTATAAAAGTTTCATGCTGCCTTGATGTGCCCTAGTGACTGTGGTTACATTTACTCCCACTCAACCATTCTTACTAGTGTACACTCACATTGCTGCCCTCCTCCTTGCCTCTTAGCTTGGATGCTGCTTGATGTGAGAAAACATTTAAAATTTTTCTATCTTTAACTGTTTTGTTTCTTTCTTTATGGTGGCAGAGAATGTCAGCCATCAAAATCCCAATCTATCATTTTTTTTTGCACACAGCTACATTTCCCCCCTCCCTTTTCAATTAACTGTCAGAAGTTAACAAAATTTCCTCTAATGAAATGAGTATATTCCATGGAATGTGAATGGACATGATGAAAAACTCCCAAGTGCGCTCCCTCATGCTGTTTGCCCATTCTGTTAACCTTCCAGAGTGACCTTGGGAGCAATGTATTAAAGATGGTAGAATGACCATCAGCCTGGTTTCCTGAGTGACTATACAGGGAGATATCACCTGGCCCACAATCCTTACTAGGACTGAGAAAAAAGCAAAATGTATTATTAAGACACTAAAATTTTGGAATCTACTGAAGTTTAGTAAACCCTAACTGTTGTAATAATATTGATAACTTGAAGTAGGGTGCAGTTGTAATAAAAAAGAATGATAAAAAAATATTAACATGACTTGCATTAACTTAGTGTTCTTATGGTGGGTGGTACACAGGAAAATATAGCAAGTATAGAAAACTGGCGATCCATGTCATACAGTGGCAAAACATTTGGTGAAATTTTGCCTTGATAACTTGAAAAGAATTCTAAATATTTCCCAATGCTGTAAGTTATAGAAGGAGGTTGAAAAAACTCAAGCTGTGATAAGCAAAGAACTTGTATTTCATTCCATAAGTTCTTAGACCATGAAGAGAAAATTGTGACCTGATGGAGAAATTTGTGAACTCCCTGGAGACCCTAGATTTTGATTTGGATTCAGGTACTGGATGGAATTTTGGCTTTTCTCTTTGGGAAAGGACTTGTGCAAGTGGAAAGAAGGGTGACTGTGTCAGAGACACCTAGCTAGCTATCAACAATGTTTTTATCTTCCTCCTTTACTGAGTTGTGAGTGCCTAAGTGACTTTTAAACCACAAGTTAAAGATGGCACAGCTGCTGTGAGCTTGGATCCTGAATAGTTGAATGGGAGGAGAGCTACTCTGTCAACCTGAACACCTAATCTGGGCTGTTATATGAATAAGAAATAAACTTCTACTGTGTAAAACTATTGAAATGTTTGGGTTATTTGTTAGCAAAGCCAGCCCTTCCAAAATCAACACATAAAAAACATAATGACTATGTTTTTTTCTACCCAAAGAATGCAGATTTTGCATAGACATTACATGACTATGTTTTATATCTAGATGATTTTACTCACATTTTCTTACTTAATCTCATAACAAGCCTAAGTAATAATTATCTCTATTTTATAGTAAATACTGTGAAGCTAAGAGAGGTTATATCACTGACCTAGAAAATGGGAAATCTACAATATGAATTTAGGACTGCCAACTCCACATCCCTTGATGATTTCAGTACTGCTCTTAACATAATTTTGATTAATTTTGGAAAAAATTAAGTTAAAATAGAAATTTAAATAGAAAGAATTTCCACTTTTCTCATTTCTTTCAAAAATATGTTCCCCATACCATTTATGTACTACACAATGTATCATTGACTCATACTATTTTTCTGTATGATTGAGTACCATGGTATTTATCTAGATTATTTATAATTTTAACTCATTAATCAAAGTAATATTTCTATATCCATGTATTATGCTTGCTTCCCCCACCTGAAATTTTCTTAACTGTAGAACTTCTTATCTGTAAGTACTGCTATTTTTACATAATAGCATGTGATGGTCAACAGTGTTGGCCAACTCATCAAAGGAGAAAAAGTAACAGAAGCAGAGCCAATATGGTACATCCATTTTCTACTGTGGATGTTTAAGTGATGCCAGAAATCCAATACTTGTGATGCTCATGTACTTGTACTTTGTGTATGATGAGTATCTGTCAGCCATGGAGACCGTGCCTACTCAAGTATTCTCCTAGTGCGCTGTTCAGACAAAGATTGTGATTATACCTCATAGAAATTTTACTCTCTGGATTTGTCTCTTCAGAAATAGCCACATTTTAACTCCCAAGGCTCCATTTTAATTAAAGCCAACCTTCCTTTCTCCCAGTATTTCTCTGCTCTTCATCTTGTATTTCACCATAAAATGAAATGTATTTAATTCCATTCTGTGCTTTTATTACTCAGTTTGAGTTCCTTTTTGAATGATTTCATAAGTAACATTTATAAGCGGCCATTTCAAACTTTCCATGTTTAGGCAGGAGGTTTCCTAAGATGTGCATAATTGCCAATAACTACTAAAAATGGATGAACTAAAATTAGAAGTAGTTTGATCTAGATTTCTATGGTGTGTGATGTATCAAATAGAAAAATACTTCTCAGGTGAGTGTCTCCTGTATTTCTATGCAGTGTATAATGTTCCCTTTAGAAGTCAAATAATGGATATAATAAAATATATGCTGATTTTAAAAGGAAACATGTAACAGCTTCACTCTATATAAGTACTTGGTGAGCATTCTCTTAAAGAATAACATTATTATAAAAATATTTTTGTGCATATAAATGTGACCATTCTTGTTTTCTATTATAATGACTAGTAGTGATTTCATTTTCACAATATGTCAATCACTGTATTTCTAACATTTTACTCATAAACAACATAATGGTAAATCAGTTAAGATGCTTCTGATTTCAAGTAACAGAAAAGTCAAGATCAAATGTGATTTACATTATTGAAAAGTCCAGAAGTTGGTTGGTCAGTAAGAACTCTGGCCTTGTTTTCCTACAGTTCTCTGACCTGTGACTTCTGTGGACTTTAACCTTGTGCTGTTTTTGTAAGATGGCTTGAAGCAACAACCAGAGCCTTGCCCTCCTTGGTTAGATGAGGAGAGAGAAGAATAGTGTCCTTCACATCATAATGCAAAAGTCCTGAGCTTCATGGTGCTTGTATCCTCCCTTAGAATAAAGCTAGGGGCCTAACTTTTCATGGATTAACTTTTAATTCATGAAAAGTTAGCCTGGATTTTATGAACCATTTACTGTGGCAAGGGGGTATAGGCTAACCCACATTGGCTTAGGCCAACCAGTCCCCATGGCTGGAGCTAGAGAGGGTCAATCCAATCTATAAGGTATGACTTCTACCCATGGGGCAGAAACTGAAAAGATGTGGGGAAGCAATCCAAAGGCCAGCTGTTCAAGGTGCCATTATTAGTATGCGTTTACTGGTGAGGATTGGAAATTCGGCAAATGTAAATGATTTGCCCAGGTATTGCTTGGGAGCTGGGGCATGAACTAAGCTTGACTACAAAGACCACTCTATCAATCGAATCATTCTTATTTATTTTCCTTTATATATTAATTAGACAAAAGAAATAACAAAATCAATTAAGTGTAATGCTAATATCTAAGCATCACATCTTATTTTCCCTATCTTTTATGTCCTGATGAGGTACACAATGAATCAAAGTCACAATTATATCAGTAGAGTGTAAATGCCTAATGATGGGGATTGGGATTCTACTTAATTTTAAATCATTCTGCATTCCTACTACAGTTGTATTTATCTAGTTGATTCGTGGTTAATAGAAAGTGATACTGATAATGGGAATCACAATAGCAAACATCTCTATAGAGCTTAGAATTTGTCAGGCACTGTTCCATGTGCTTTACACATGTTAGGTCAATTTAATTCTCATCACAGCACTATGAAGTGGTGTGTTAGTTATGGAGCAGGCACAAGCTGAGCTGCTAAAAGAAAGAGGAGAAAATTGCAGTGGCTAATGGATGTAGAAATCTATTTTCTTCTTGTATAACAGTTCATGGTGGGGAGATAGGCTCTCCTCTATGACATCCGCCAGGGAAACAAGCTAATGTAACATCACTGCTATCATCAACAGGAGGCTGTCATCTCTGGTTCCAATGCAGCTGCTTCAGTTATTGCCAATTACTAACAATAAGGGGAAACAAAGAAACAGGGCAAGCTACTTGTCTTTAATGGGAGACCTAGAAATAACACCTACTTCTCATCATATACTATTGACCAGAATTCAGACACATACCCACACCTGGTTGCAAGGGAAACTGAGAATATAACTCTGTAGGATGATTACGTGACCAGCTGACACTCACGGGTTTCTGCTATTAAAAGGAAGAAAGGCAAAAGTGTTTTGTGGTACAGTTTGATATGGCTGCAGGTAAGTGGTATCGTTATCACATTTAGGAGATGAAGAGACTGACACAGAGTCCCACACTTATCAGTGGAAAATCTAGGATTTATTCAGGCAGTATAGCTTTAGAGACTGTGTTCCTTATCATCATGCAGTGTTGCTTATATGGAAACTTTAAATATACAGTCCATTCAAGGGGAAAGAAATCCCCAGGTCTGTCTTTTTCTTAAAGATACCATTTGTCCCAGTTTGATGACAGAAACCTCTTGCAATGGTTTCAGGGAATTTTTGGTACTTCTTTATTCTTCTGCAAATCTTATATATGTCTTATAATAGCCTAGATTTTCTGTTTCTATAGTGAAAAAAGGAAAATCATTTAAATTTCGATGACCTTCCAACCTTTTTCATTTATTTTTAAAGCTGCGTTGCTGCAATTTGAAGTTTACCAAATGTATAAGAGACACAAGAGAATAAGTAGGTTAGAGTTCTTCCTTATAATGTGTTTGTTTATTGTTGAACATTTACATTATCTTGTAGACTGCTGAGTCTATGAACCATAAGCTCATCTAACACAGTACTAATTTTCTCTCTGTCACTTCCAGTGCTGAGCTAGTAATGACCAAAAAATCATCACATGACAAAAATTGTAGCCACAGTGATTGCCAGCATGATGCTTTACGATGGGTTTGCCACATACAATTGGAGAGGTGTTGAATTGATCACAACTAATTTATGTGGCACTAAACTATAGATGATGGCTGCATGTGCAAGATAAATATTTGAACATCAAAACCAATACAGTTCTTGAATAAATTATGAGTAAAAGCCCTGAGAATCCACTTTTTATGTTTTATAGTCTTGCTGTATGTTACGCTCTACCTAGATGATCAGATTGCCTAATGCAGTTGATATGCCACTTGAGATAATATAGAGCATTTATAGGTCTCAATCTAATTTCTGCTGGTGATCTCTGTTCATGGTATGAATTTAGTGGCTCTTCAATATCTGATGTCAAATAAATCAATCAACTTTCAAATGACATTAATCCTCCACTTAAGCCACTTGTAGTAACTCATTTATTCATTCACTCATTTTTCAAATATCTGTGCATTACTTAGTATATCCCTTGTAATAGAATATGAAAAAATAAATAAGGCATATACATTATTCTTGAAGAGTTTAAAATTAAATCTTTAAAAATTAAATAATTATAAAGGGTAGATTTAATTACTAAATAATTAAAACTACATTTAACTATTTTCATACTTAAGTATTTCCATTGGATGGATATCAGTGATTAAAGAGACCACCTCAATCATCATTAGAGCATTTCCATTATTTCAATAATAATAATAATAAACAAACAAGAAAATTCTTCATCTCTTGATCTCTCTATGCTTGAAGGTGAGTTTTAAAGGAAAAATATGTGAACAACATTATAAAGGTAAGAAACATAGGGGTTTGTTGGGGAATGACTGTAAAAACAAGCAGAGGAGAAGAGGTTTCTGTTTTAGGCCAACATGTTTGATGAGGTGATTTGTGACTGTAATACAGTGATTTGAAAACTCTGGGTAACATGCCATATAGATGCTCCCAATATTTTTTTCCTGAAACTTTTACAAACAATGTATTACAAATGGGACTGATGGCTTTATTTGACTCCAGCTTTGAGTAACCTTATCTGACAGATGTAATGAACATTGTTATTTATGGCTATTAATTTCTCATTTCAGATGAAACTTAATGGATCCTTTTTTTATTCTATTAAAGGTATGGGATTGTTGAACATTTGCAGTTTTTGTTGCTTTGTTTTGAGTTTTCTTAGTTAATGTTTCCTTTAATTTTTATTTTAACTTATTTAAAATATTTATTGAGATACAATTCATACGCCATAAAAATTCACCCATTTAAAGTGTATTTTTCAATGGTTTTAGTATATTCACAGAGTTGTACAGCAATCATCACTTCTTATTTCCCCAACCTCAAACCCTAGGGAACCACTAATCTGCTTTCTATTTCTATAGATTTGCCTATTCTGGACTTTTCGTAAAGATAGACTCATGTAATATGTGGTCTTCTATAACTGGTTTTCAAGAGTCCTCCATGTTGTAGCATTCCTTCTTTTTGCTGAATAATATTCCATTATATGGCTATATTAATTTTGCTTACCCATTCATTTTAGTTGTTTCCTTTTTTTTATTATCATGAAAAATGCTGCTATGTATATTCATGAACAATTATTTTGTGTGGATGTATGTTTTCCTTTCCTTTGGGCATATTTCTAGGAGTGGGCTTGCTGGGTAATTGGGAAATTATATGTTTAACATTTTGAAGAATTTCCAAACTGTTTTCCAAAGTGACTTTACCACTTTACATTCTGACAAGCAATGCATAAGAGTTCCAATTTATCCACATCCTTGTCAACACATTCTTTTTTTGGTTTTGCTTTTTTGGGTGGTATTATTATTATTGTTATTATTATTATTATAGCCATCCTAAATGTGAATGAGGTGATATTTCATTGTGACTTTGACTTTTATCTTCAGAATGTTAATGATGTTGAACGTCTTTTCATGTGTTTTTTGGTCGATTTATTGTCTTTTTATTATTGAGTTGCAAGTGTTCTTATATTCCAAATAATAGACCCTTATTTGATATACGGTGTGCAAATATTTTGTCCCATTGTATGTGTCATCTTTTCAATTTATTGATTCTTTGTGTTACCAAAGTTTTAATTTTGAGGTAGTCCAATTTATCAAAATTTTTTTGTTGCTTGTACTATAGGTGTCATACCTAAGAATCCATTGCCTAATCCAAGTTCATGAAGATTTTAACCTTTTCAATTGAGAGTTTTTATCATTTTAGCTTTTACTTTCAGTCCAATAATCTATTTTGAGTTATTTTTTGTGTGCATTGTAAGAAAAAGGTTCAGATTCATTCTTTCACAAGTAGATATCCAGTTTCCCCTGTAACATTTCTTGAAAAGACTATTTCACCAGGAGGCTTTTTTCCCCCAAAGTTAGTACCTTAAAATTTTAAACATGAGTTCCCATATGACCCAGAAATTCCACAGGGGAGGGAGGGAAAGAAAGAAAAAGAGACAGAAAGGGAGAGATTTACCACTTCTGTGTTTGTATTTTATGTTTCCTTTACTATCACATTTGACTTGGTATATAACAAATTTGAGCATTTTCTTGGGCCTTGAGATGTTTCTTAAAACTTTCCATTTAAATATCTGGTGCTGTTAAATCTCATTGGGTTTAATTTTATTTCCAATTACTTTTCTACATTTTTGTTTTGCCTTGAGCTAAACTACCTAAGGCTATAATATTGTCAGATATTGTAAGCCAAGCATTGTAAAATATGATCAGTATTTGGATAATCATCCTCTAAGAAAACCCATATGTCTGTGCAATGACTACTAACAGACATATTGAGGGCTGTAGAATACTCACAATTAAATGTTAAAACAATTGCCAAAATGTGTATAGATTTTTACATTTATAAACATGTCTTATCTATTGTGTGTTACCCAAATATTTACCCAGCTGCATGAATAGTTATTAATATAACCAGAACCTACTTATAGGTAGCTGTCTATATTCAGTGATAAAGCAGCTCCCAGTATTGTCTTTGTTGCTTAAGAATTAGGCTGTTAAGGCTAATATATCATAAAGGCACTGCCACCCTTTCACATTGCATTGGCTAGATTATAAAATCCTTGAATGTATGGGTAATATCTTATTCTTCATTTGTCTCTATTATATAAGAGAATGTAGAGCATAAGTGCATAAAAATATGAAGTTAAGTTGAATCCAATAAATTTGAGTTGTCAAAACACTACCCATAGCAGAATGAATCAATCATCATATTCATATTTTGCTACTATTGCTTTTATTCTATAAAATAATTTTATAACTTAAATCTTATATGTTAGTTTACTGGTTTATATAAGTAAAATAAAAATCAAGATAAAGGAACTATTTAAAAGAACATATAAATGAAATAAAAGTCCAATAGATAAATAATTTTCTTCATTTGATACATGAGATATTCTTTCTTCCATAAATTATCATTGAGGATAAAAAGTAAAAATAAAATTGTTCATATTGTTTTCCTCTTATTTTTAATATATCATAGACTCTGAAAAGTAACAGAGAGTATTTAAATGTGTCTTATTCTTGCATTATAAAAAGATTGTAAAAATATTCAGGTAAAAGAGAATGTGGTAGAATCTCCAAATTAGTAATACGGACATTTTTATTTCAAAATCACTAAGTAGAGGAAGATACTATAATTCATTTCAACATAAGCAGAATATTTATCTATACAATTCTTAGGAAAAGACTTTAGTGAAGAGAATATTGTGCCTGTGGTGATTTAGAAATATGAAGAACTAAAAATCTAAATTGGACAATGCAGAGTAAGAGAGGAAAATTGTAGTGTGAGTAAAAGCATTGTAATACTTAATGGAAGAAGATTGATTGCAAAATTTCATTACCTTTAGAGCTATCATATATGATGGCGGCCTGAGTTTAATTTTATTATGCTGTTGTTTTAAATACTCTTATAATGAGTTTCCTTTTATGTCTATATAAATATGTAAGAAGATGGACCTTTGTCATGCATACTTTAAAAGTGGTTTGTTTTGTTTTTGAATGTTTTTGGAAGAGATATACTTTGAAGCAATGTAAATATTATTTGCAATCATACTTTTAATAATAAATTTTAATATCCATTGAGGAATATTGCCTGAAACAGTTATCTACAGTGATTTGTGCAAAATGGTGATTTTTTATTTCCATCATTCCTTCTATGCTTATTAATTAGAATCATATGGAAAGGAGGAATTTTCCCTTCTCCTCCACTAATTTATTTATTTTTGTATTTATTTATTTTTGTATGCAATCATAAATTTTTTGGGATATAATTAGCTGCCATAAAATTCTACCTTTTAAGGTATAAAATTCAGTGGTTTTCAGTACGTTCACAAGGTTGTGCAACCATTACTACTTATTCTAGAACATGTTCATCATGCTAAAAGGAAACGCTGTACTCATTGGCAATAACTGTAATCAATAATCTATATATTGTCCCTATGAATTTGTCTAATCTAGACTTTTCATATGAATGGAGTCACATAGTATGTAGCCTTTTGTTTCTGGCTTCTTTCACTTAAATCATAATGTTTCCAAGGTTTACCCATAGTATAGTATGTATCAGTACTTTATTCTTATTATGACTGAATAATACTCCATTGTATGGATATAACACACATTTGTTTATCCATTTATCAGTTGATGGACATTTGGGTTTTTCTGCCTTATGACCGTTAAGCATAATGCTGTTATAAAGATTTTTGTACAAGTTTTAGCATGGGCATATGTTTTCACAATCAAATGAGTTTGTTTTTAGGATTAAATGAGATAAATGTTCTTGGACAGAACGTTTTGGAGTAATGCCGCCATATTTTAAGCTGCCTTTTGTCTGTTATTTTATCTTTTGAAGTTGAAGTAAAGTTTACTTAAAAAATTTTAAAAATTCAATTGACTGTAAGTGTAAGGGTTTATTTCTGTATTCCCAATTGCATTCCATTAATCTATATGTCTACTCTTATGTCAGTACCACTTGGTCTTGATCCCTGTAGAGTTGCAGAAACGTTTGAAACCAGTAAATGTGACGCCTCAAGCTGTGTTATTCATTTTCAAGATTATTTTGGTGATTTTGGTACCTTAAATTTCCATACAAATTTTAGGATCCCTTTGTCAATTACTGGGGGAAAACAGTCAGCTGGCATTGCTCTGAATCTGCATATAAATTTGTAGAGTATGGCCATTTGTGGTAGGCAAAGTAATGGTTCCCAAAAGATGTTTATGTCCCAGGCCTTGGAAACTGTGACTGTGTTATGTTACATGGTAAAGAGTTATTAAATTTGCAGATGGAATTAAGATTGTTGAACAGCTGATCTTAACATTTGGCCCTTAATCTGGATTATCCACTTGGGACCAAGATAATCATAGAGATAAGTAGAGACCTAGGGAGGTAGGCAGAAGAGTCAGTGTCAGTTCTACGAAGTGAGAAAATCTCAACTGGACTTTGCTGGCTTTGGAGATGGACAGGGCTTTTAGCCAAGGATTGCAGCCTTCAGAAGCTTGAAAGGGAAAGAAAATGGATTTTCCCTAGAGCTTCTAGAAAAATGCAGTCCTGCTCTCACCTTGATTTCAGCTAAGTGCAACCCATTTTGGACTTTCTAGCCACCAGAACTGTAAGATAATAAACCAGTGTTTTTTTAAGGCACTAAATTTGTGGTAATTTGCTCCAGCAGCCACAGGAAACTAATATACCACCTTAACAATAGTAAGTCTTCCGGCCAATGAACACGGGATTATGTTTCTTAGGTCTTGTTAAATTTCTTTCAATGATTTTTTTTTTTTTTTTTAGTTTTCAGTTTACAAGTCTTGGACTTTTTGGTTAAATTTCTTCCTAAGTATTCTTTTTTGATGCTTTTGTAAATAGAATTGCTTTCTTAGTTTCTTTTTTGAAAAAGTTTTAGTAATGGATGGTGGGTGATGGATTCTGTCTTTTTGACATGCCCCTTGTTGAGCACTTTGTTACTTTGTGGAACCACAGTATGTTCCAGGTTTTCAAAACCAATATCTGAGTGTTGACTATGTTCATTGCTAACAAAGTATAGTTGACATGTTGAGGAATTACATATATATGAATACATATGCAAATATATCTATTCCCTTATTAATATAGCATATAGGAATATCTATAGCATATATATTATTTATTATATAGCAATATCTCTAGAATGTGAAAATAGTATATATTTAAAACCATGAGTTTATACTTCTATCTGTGCTTTTAATCCAAAAAACACAAGCTTTATTTAACCTTGCCTCTTTCCTTATTTGTAACTCGCCTCTTTCCTTATTTGTAACTCTCCTCTTTCCTTGAGAAACCGGGTCTCATTCTCCACAATATCTCTTCAGTTCTAGAATACACATGAAGTAGGTTTAGAATTGTCTACCCACATCCCCATGAAGAACAAATTCAACAAGCAAAGCACAATATTCTCTTTGTCTCTTCAGCATTATTGTATATACATAAAGTGCAGTTTTCCAAAACAATGCCTTAATCGAGCGAACAAATGTTAACATCAGCTTTAATGCATATAGACATGACATACATCCTGATGTGATGTACCACGAAGACCATGCCATCACTCTTGAGTTATTATTGCCAAAAATACATAACTTAAATTTAATCACGAAGAAACTCATGAAACTAACTCAGATTGAGGAGCATACTGAAAACTGCTGGCAAGTATTCTTCAGAAGCGTTAAGATCTTAAGAGGCAAAGCAAGACTGAAGAATTCTCTCAGATTATGGCAGCCTAAGGAGGCATGATAAGTAAATACAATGTATGAATCCTGGATTGGATCCTGAGCCAGAGAAAGGAGATTAGTGGGACTGCTGAGAATATTTGAATGAGGTAGATTAGTTAACAGTATTGTGTCTTTATTAATTCCTTGGTTTTAATAATTTTACATGGTTTTAGAAGGTGCTAATGTTTGAGGAAGCTGGGAGAAGGGTTTTATGGGTATTATTTATAGGATTATTGTAACTCTTTGTAAATCTGAGATAATTTCAAGAACAGAATTTAAAAATAAATCAAAATTCATTTTAAAAATGTGCTTTTTTGGGACTTGGGGGTTGTCATGAGTGACATTGTGGCAACAGATGTAGGCCATTTTACATCAGCATATACCACACAGAACTGTGTGGAAGAGAGGGTGGTCTACGATGTGAAATGCGGTCTATGCTTGGTGGCAAAGCCCCAGGATGTGTATATCCATTGTGGGTGATGTCCCACACTGATGAAGGATGTTGGTGTGGGATGTTGTGGGAGGTGTGGGTGGTGGGGAACATGGGAATCCTTGTAATTTCTGAGTAATAATTAGGTAATTTAAGCACCTTTAAAATATATATATATATATATATAAAATAACATTTATTTAAGAAAATACACATATATGCATATATATTTACATATCATTTTACAAATATTGGTATGTACTGTTAATAATCTTGATTTTTATGAACAATAAAAAAATAAAATTAAATTAAAAAAAAAAGTGTTTTCTTCCATCCTGTAGCTATCCCCCGTTGTCTTTGGTACAGTGCTATTGTGCTAAGCACTGGATAGAACATGACAATGAACATTTATTGTTTCTTATTTTTAGAAACTCATAAACTGGTAGAGGAAATAGGCACAATATATAAATCAAGGAAAACTTTCTAAGACCCAAAGTAAATATGTTTTCCTATATCTTTCATTACCCCAAATTTTCACATCATCCTCTCAAATCCTCAAAAGAAATATCAAATAGACAGCTATCTTTTCCTGGTGAAACCCACACTGTATTCACTGTTTGTGCCACATAAACAATATTCTTTCTCTTTAGTTGTGCTTCACTCTCTGTACTCCATCTTTCTCTGTGCCAACACACATGCACACACACCATTTTTCCTTTAAGAAAACCTTTTTCATTCCTCTTGCAAATCATAACTACTCCTACTGGAATGAACTTCACAATTTTTAAGAAAACAATATGACAAATTCTGCCTTTTAGCTATGTTGATAACTTGTCTCTTAGTCAATTTTGGATCCTTTTAATATGTAGCTATTCTTAATATTTGCAAATGAAATAGTTGCAGCCACAAGTATTTGCAACCCAGTTCCCTTGATACTAAAATGTATTTTATAATAGTATAAAATATATTTCCATAATTTGAAAGTTCAATCCCATGAAGAAGTATGATCATTATTAAAAATAACAACCAATTATAGCTAAACTGTCAATGTACAAAATGGATGACATAAACTTTGAAAATTGAAATAATGCAGAAATTCATTTGTAAGCTCTTGTAGCATTAAGCTCACTAATCTCTATTTACCTGTTACCATAAAAAATAATTTTAAACTCTCTTACTAGTAACAGAGATTTTTATTTTCTTATTAAAATATTTTTCAGCTATAAAACAAATTCACAGCTAGTGTTTTGAAATATTGAGCCACATGTTTAAAAATATTTTATTAATAAAATATTTCATCAGTAAACAATTACAAAAAGCATTCAGATAGAATGCACTAACATTGAAAGCCTTGTCAATGAAATAAAAACTTATATTCACACATATAACATGTGTGACTGTGGACAGACTTCACAGATTTTATTATGTGTGATTAAATCAGAAAAGTCTAAACCAACTGCTTGGATACATGTTTGGCATGTATCTCCCTTGGCTAACCCTCTGTCACCTGGAAATATATGGGTTTGGGTAAACAACTATAATTCAGAGTAAGAGGTTAGCCATGCCCCTTGGGTAATATCTGGCCTTCATTCAGAGAAACCAGATCAGCATCCACCACTGAAAAGGTGCAAAAAAGGTGAACGCAGCAGCAGCAGTCCATTCTGCACGGGCTTGAAGTGTGGACACGAAAGCTAAAACAGGCAGTGGAGACGGCTCGTTCTATGTGCCGCTATGGTTGCTAAGATTATCTTCTGTGTCACATAGCTTTCAATTTCTGACCTGAACAAATGCAGTAATATCCTTTAAGCAAAGCATCTCCTGCCCTCTTGTGACTTTGCATCTCATTGTCAAGTGAGAGTATTGTTTTCATTTTAATTAGCACGTATTGTTTGCTTGTTTGATTTTTATTTTTGTTCTCACTCCTTGTCACTATCTTTAGAAGCTTTACTTTCTTTCCCGTTTCAGAGATTAGAGTCTATAGCAGCATTTCTCATCTTCCTGAACTGAGTGTAGGAACTTACATCTGTGCGTGGTTTACCCTGGGAGCTAAAGGGAAATAGCAACCCTGAGAAATAGATTTCTAAATATAGAAAATACAGAGAAATACTAACATTGTATTTTAGAGTTTATTTAGAGTGATGTGTCTTTGCTCTATGTTTATTGATAAGAATAAAAATAGGACTTTAGAATGATTTTAAATAATACAAACTGCCAACAGCATTTTGAACAAATTATAATCAATCACCTTTCTGCACTTTCACATAAAGCAACCTGAACTTTGTGCCACATGCATAAATTAGAAAATATGGCATTTTACTGGTTAAGCACTTTTCCTTTGTCTTGCACCTGCAGTTCCAGAAAGACAAATTTGTAAGGTGCTTGAGAAAATGGTTTGGTCCCAAGGAAAAAAAGATATGTAATTGCCTAGATTAAGTTTAGACCCTTGAAACAACCTTGAAGTAAGTGTAGATGAATCAAACAATCTACAAAACTTTTAGCAGCACAGATCATACTTTTCTAGTGGTGAATCCAAAACAATAAAATATCAGTGCTAGATTTTGTTTTCATTCTTTAATAAAAGTATTTTCTATATTGATCTTATTTCATAATTGGATTCATTTCAACACAATTCAATGTAGGTCCATCCTAATTATTTGTAAGGTTGTCTCTGATATTATTCTTGTGAACCTTAGAATTGTGAAGAAAAAAACACAAATATGTTCCTTATCTGAAGCAAACCCATACATATTAGATAGATTTTCAAACCTTGTATATTTTGCTGCCAATATATAATAAAGAGACATATTTATGGGCTGGTACATTTGGTGGTTTATAAAAGGTTATGGCTTTATATTCCACCATAGAAATCTAGAGGACGTTTGTTATGTCTTCAGAATTTATGAAGAGGTACCAGAAGCAATTTCCAAAGAGATCATCAATATTTGATAGGTATTGATGATGATAATAATAGAGTAGTTTCAAATATTTTCATATTTTGTGCCATTTCTATAATCATGTGAAATCACATACCACTGACAATTTATTATTCTTTATATACCTCCCTGACTGTTTTACTTCACCAAGAGATGGTAATTATATTCCTATTTTAGAAAAGGATTTTTACCCACACAAAGGTAAGGAAGGGAAATGCAGCCACAAAAGAAAAGAAATGGAGTATGCACTACATCTTAACATAAATGCTGATGTAAAAAATGATATATTCACATTTCTAATGATAGATCCAACCATTAATAGGTTGGAACAAGTCTTAGCTGATCGTGTAGTACTTCTCTTTGGTGTCTTGATGAAGGTTGACATTTTTGACATTAAGGGTTAATTAGTTGCCACTCAGAATGAGGTCACAAATGGCTAATTGCACCTTCAGCTAGGTAATTACTGTCATGTATCAAATTCTCATTCCATGTAATTATACAGGAATCAGGTGCTCTGACTGCTTACCTAGGGATACGTTTGCCTTCCAAGTCCTCTCTGTGGGAATTCCAAAGTTTTACATAGGAGGTGAATTCACTTGCAATTTGACCTGATGACTAATTTGATATGCAGAATATTCTGTGCCTCCCTTTAAAATTGTGGTCCTAACGATGTCATCCAGTTCTGCTTTAATGTTTCTGGCTTCTCTGATTCTGTAATTTTGCTGCTGTCATCTTCTATATTCCTGCTCACAGTTAGATATTCATTAAATTCATCTGGGCTATTCTAAACCTTCATCTTCTTTCCCCAAAATAACTGCTGAAGCTTAGCTTATCATCAACATTTACACAAAATGGCAGGATGCCTCTTAAATAAAGAATCAGAGGCAGGCCACAGGTAAACGAAATAGAGATTTCGCCTGCAGTGATTCTATATGCAGTGGAACTGGCCACTGCTTTGGTCTTGCCTCATTGCTTAGATAAAAATGAAGTAGCTCAGGCATTTTGTGAGGAGGAGGACATAATATCCTCAAATTTATTCCTCTCTTCACATCTCTATTATACACTCCTGGGGTTGACTGGAGAACAAATTTTTATGGTCCTCAAAGGATATGGTATAGGTTATTAATTTAGCTGTTTCTATGCTCTCTAACCTGATGCAACATTCGATATTCATAGTTAGAAACATTAGGCTCTGCACTAATAGGTGTTACTCTCTCATTAACCAGGCAGTTTAAAAATCCCACAGGACAATTGAAATTGGAAGTTTATAGGTAGACCAATCAGCACCCTTTTGTCTAGCTTGAGGAGGAAAAAGAATGCCTTGATTCAGTTCAGTTAAAAAGAATCTATATCTATAACTATAATCCATCTATGAAATTTTAATGTCATGAGATGGTTTTCATGTGAATTTTTAATTAAAATAGTTGAATTTATGATATTTTAAGTATATATATTCACACCTCGTGCACAAGGGAAGTCAAGCACAATTATAGGTGTTGTGTATGCATGATGTTTAAGAATATTAAGAATAGTTCTTCTGGGTCTAATAATGTATTTCTAATGCCATCTGTATGCTAATAGAACTCCAAAAGAAGATGTTGACAGTTTCATAAACATATATCAAGTCTGCGTCCACTGGGAATATAAAAAAGAATTATTTCATCTCCTCCCTCTCTCTCACTTTCATATACACACACACAGTAACTAACATCTGTACAGTATTTTAGAGTTTATGAAGGGATTTCAAACATGTTATCCCATTTAATCCTAACTATGGACCTGTGAAGAAGGCCTTCTACAGTTACGGCATTTACAGATAAGGTATGTAGGTGCCAAGTTTTCTGTCCCCAAATCCATCCTTTTTCATTACATTATATTGGTGAAATATATTGATGAAAAACTCTATTTTTAGTTATGAGTACAAATGCATCTCTGAAATTCCCTGTCTCATAAAAGCATCAGATTTAATATGCATTTACTATAAAAAATCATTAGTATTCTGTTTTTAATTTGGTGTCAATGAAAATCATCCTGAATATTAGTCAGCCAACTGTAAATAGAGATACATAAATTTTACATTATGCTATTTTTCTAATTAAACACCTAAGAAATAAATGTATACTCTGGTGGTAAAAAAGCTCCAGGGTTGAAATTGGAATGCACAGAGTGAAAGGGATCAATGAATTGAGTCTCTTGAAGACAAACAGCATCTAACTGAGAGGAGCAGACCGGTTTACAAACATAATCTCTCTTTTGGAATTCATAAATGATCTCAAGCTACCATAAAAGGTATGCAGATGTCTATTCAAGTCCTTTCTTTCAGTTCTTTTGGGTGTGTACTGAGTAGTGGGATTGCTGGGTCATATGGTAGTTCTGTACTTAGCTTTCTGGGACGCTGCCGACTGTCTTCCACAATGCTGCGCCATTTTGCATTGCTGCAAGCAGTGAGTGAGTGCTCCTATTTCTCCTCATCCACTTCAACATATATTTTCCATTTTTTAACACTTTCATTTTCTGGTTAAGTCCTATGAGGCATAGGCATTTTTAGTTTTGATGAAGTCCCATTTATCTATTTCTTTCTTTTGTTGCTTGTGCTTTGGGTGTAGGGTATAAAGCACTATTGCCAAGCACCAGCTCCTGGAGATGTTTCCCTGCATTTTCTTCTGGGAGTTTAATAGTTCTAGCTCTTGTGTTTGGGTCTTTGATCCATTTTGAGTTGATGTCTGTGTGTGATGTGATGTAGGGTCTTCCTTTTTTGCAGATGCACATCCAGTTGTCCGAACAACTCAGTTAAATTCCATTGGTCTGTATGTCTTTGAACTCTCAGTTAAATTCCATTGGTCTGTATGTCTGTTCTTGGGCTAGTGCTTTCCTGTTTTGATTACTGTATCTTTGTAATAAGTTTTAAAATGGGGAGGTGTGAGACCTCCAACTTCATTCTTTTTCAGAATAGCCTTGGCTGTTCAGGGCCCCTTAATCTCACATGAAATGGCTTTTCCATTTCTGCAAAGAGGATGTTGGAGTTTTAGTTGGGATTGAATTGAGTTTATGGATCACTTTGGGTGAGAGTGAAGTCTTGATGATGTTTGGCCTTCCAATCAATGGACAAGAAATGTCATTCCATTTATTTAGGTCTTCTTTGATTTCTTTTGGCAACGTTTTGTGGTTTTGTGTATACAGTTCCTTTACATCCTTGGTTATATTTATTCCTAGATATTTTATTCTTTTGCTTGCTATTGTGAATAGAATTTTTCTTTGTTTTTTTTTTTTTCTTCTGATTGTTCATTGCTTGTGTATAGAAACACTACTGATTTGGGGGAGTTGATCTTGTGTCCAGACACTTTGTTGAAATCATTTATTGGCTCTAGGAACTTTGTTGTGGATTTCCACCAATTGTAACAAAAGTAACCACTTTGTTAAAAAAATAGTACAATTATTAAAAAGTGTCTCATCAATTGTAATAAATGTTCCATACCAATGCAAGGTGTTGGTTGTGGGGTAGTGTATGGGATTGCCATATTTTATGCATGATTTCTCTATAAACCCACAGCCTCTCTAATTGAAAAAAAAGAATCTATATTTTTCCCTGGGAAGTGGATAAATGTAAACATTAATTTTGGTCTTTGATAAGTTAAGGATGAGCAATATAATTCTCACAGTAACCACTATATGAATTGAACTTGACTGTTTAACTTTTAGACTGGTTAAGAAGAGAAGATAAACTGATTTAAAATAACATTAATTGGTCCATATGAAGGTACCAAAGGTGAAAAAACAAAATGTGGAATAAGGAGAACAAATGGTAATCACATAAGAACATAGTAAATAAAGTCCAAAATTAAATAATACAAATGTTTTAATCTCCACTGTCCAATAAGGTAGTCATTAGCCATTTGTAACTTTTGAGAATTTAAATGTAGCCAGTCTGAACTGAGATGTGCTGTGAGTATGGAATACACATCAGATTTTGCAGACTTATTACAACAAAAAGAAAAAAACAAACAAAAAATCTTGTAACTAACATCCAAACTCAAATTGAAACCACTTATCAAGTTCTCATCACAGTCAAGAGCACCATGGAATTCCTGGCACAGGGAAATGGAGGTTAGAAGTTTCTTTAAGGCTTCTTGAAGCTTACATTTTAATAGGAGAAACAGACATTATGCAATAAGACATTCAATTAATTAGTGAAGTATGGTTGTAATAAGCCCTCCAGAGGAGAGGTGAGCAGTAGTAAGAGAGCACACAGCAGAGACAGGGATTTGGGAAAATTTCACTGAAGAAGAGACACCTCATCTGGGATCTGAAGAATGTAGAGAAGGTAATTAGGTGAACATGGGAATGAACATTCCAGGCCAACTTTAAGGGAATGAATTGTGTTCCCTTAGAAGACAAGTTCAAGTCCTAAAGCCCAGTCTTATGAATTTGAAGTTATTTGTAAATAAGATCTTTGAAGATATCAGTTAAATTGAGGGCAAACTAGTCTGACTAGTGTCCTTATAAGCAGAGAAAAATTAGGTGCAGTGAGTAGGAGAGACAAAGACAGAGAGAGATGGCATGTGAAGGACACAGATGGAGTTATGCTGCCACACACCAAGGAAGGCCATGAATTTTTGGCCACCCACCAAAAGCCAGAGAGGCATGGAATGGATTCCCTTCCTTAAAAGGACCCTTTGATCCCAGGCCTCTAGCCTTGAGTTATTGTGAGATAATAAATTTCTTTGTTTAAGTCTTCCAGTCTGTGGGACTTTTCTATGGCAACTCTGACAAACTAAGACACTAACAAAACAGCAGATGCAAAAACCTGAGGTAGAAAAGAGCATAGAAGAGACTTTAAAGACTACTATGCCAGGAGCACTGAGAGGCAGGACTGAGTGAATGACTGGATGTGGAGCCTGAGGGTACAAGAACATTGTAACAAATCTATCAAGTTCTGATACTGAGGAGATCGTGGTGTTACTTAGTGACTTAAGGAAACTCAAGGAATGCAGGTTTATGGGGGTAGGATAAGGATGGGAGGCATTGAGTAAGGTTTGGACATATTGTGCTGGACAAGATTGGGAGACAGAGAAGAGGAGATGAGGCTTAGAGACATGCAAATACAGATCTGGCAATCAGGAGAGTCTAGCAGGAGGCGTATATTTGTAACCCTACAGTGGCACATCAGAAATGAAACATTGAGAACAACAGATTATCGCCCACAGTGTCTTGTTATTTCTAACAAGCTTTTAAGAAAGCCAGGCCAACTATATTCTCCTTGTTTTAGAGATGATAAAACACAGAACCAGAGCTTAAACCATGTACCCAAGCAGACCTAGCTAGAAATTTGTTAAAAAAATCTTTAGAACTAAGGTCTTGTGACTTGAAAAAGATATGTTCTTTCCACCATACTGGGAATCAGCCAAAGCATTTTCCTTTCTCCTGACTTTAACAAATTTCTACCTATCTGAAATTAACAAGTGAGATTATCTGTTTACTGACCAACCAATACTTTCCTAGACTCATTTATAACATTTCCCCCATTGTGAATCTCTCTTTGCTAGACAGGTTGCTCTTGTAACTTGCATTACTAGGCATAATTCCTCATCTCATCTCCCTCTATTTATATCCAATACTTCATTTTAAAAACTCCATGTTTTTGGTAGAAAGTAATTATATGGTTTACACCAATCATCACAAAATTGCCTGCACATCATAATGGCCTAAATATCTTAAAAAAAAAAAAAAAAAAAAGAATCTCAGGATCTGATCTACATATACGCAATCAGAATTTCTGGGGATGGAACCCAGGAAGTTGTGTTGTGTGTGAAGATTCTGGGGTGATTTCAATATAAGCCCAATGTAATAATGAGGCATAGCAAAACCTACTAGCTGTAAAGAAGTCTGTCTCTGATTGATCATGTCAGTACACAGAACAATGCTATAGCAAAGGAATACAGCTGCAATGTGATCAAAATATAATTTAATAAAAAGAGCAAGCACCTGCTCAGAGCTGAATCACAGTTAGGTAAATGCTTATAACAACCTGATGTAATCTGTAATAGTATAAGTCAGTTGCTAGTTGACAAAATCCAGCTGAGGCTTTTGGTGGTGTATTCCCATGAATTCCCTGCTAGAAAGGCTTAGAAACATTTAATTTATTGCTGGGAAGACCAAAATAGAAACTTATAATGGAGATCTAAACACCATCATAAAACCAATCCTCTTCAATCCTTTCTGTAACCTTCTGTTAGGTAAATTACATTCCCAGAGAAATTAGGAATTGTACAATTGCCCTGCTGTATTAGTCAGCCGAAGAGGTGCTGATGCAAAGTACCAGAAATCTGTTGGCTTTTATAAAGGGTATTTATTTGGGGTAGAAGCTTACAGTTACAAGACCCTAAAGAGTCCAACTCAAGGTTACTTCCACACTGAAGTCTGTTGCCACGTGTTGAATCAAGATGGTCGGCAACATCTGCCTGGTCTCTCCTTCTCTTCTTCCTCTGTGGGCCCA